>MJUU01072803.1:95981-123144 GCA_002080025.1 Modiolus philippinarum
GCACAAGCGACCTTTCTTGTTGAATTTGAGGTTCAGCCGTTGACGCTCAGTGCAAATTGTAAAATATTTGGTTTTAAATCTATAATCAATACAATGATTAATTAAGTATTCTACTTTTTAACCTATCTGATTGTTTGTACAACAATGACTAACAAGACAGAGCTCTCCAAACAACAACATCAAAGAAAATGTTTGTTTATTGAATATATTTTTTAAAACAAGTTATTTAAGATGTCATAATTAGGGTATCTTGTCACGGCTGGACAATTTAATGACACTTTTATAACAATGTGCCTGTATATTTCTAATTTATTGAATATTATTATAAGTTGAGGTACTGCGACATCTGAAGACTTCGTAATATTGTGAACGTTTTCACAACATTTTCCCTTCATTTCTTTTGGTTTCATTCTGTAATAATGACCATTTCGGCAATTAATGTGTCAGCATATAAAGATCAAGATAATGTCACCATTTCCTTAACAGTAGCATATTAGAATAATTGACCTAGGAATATAAGCTTCAAGCCAAATCTTTAACAATTTTAGTATAGCTATGGTGGATTGGTGAATTTCCTTGCATCCACTAAAAATTTTCCGCTAATTTCCATGCAAAATATCAAACCAAAACTACTCAGCTCTACTATACCACTAAATTACCACACCTTTATTTACTGGCAAAGCATTGAAAAGGTGGATTCAATTAAGTGGTTTCGAATTGACAACATAAAATTAAATAGTCAAATCCACTCATTTCAACTTTTGTGATACGTATCATGGTAAACCATTATGCCCCCAACCGCAGAGCACCGGGGGCATGGAAAATCGTTTTTGTCGAATGTAATAAAATAAAATTCAATAATGTGCCCCCGGCACACAGCACTCTGGACGCCCCCGCTTTGCGTTGCACTTCATTACTATTTAGTAGCATTTAAAATTTTATAAAAGTCGAGAAAATACACACCTCGGAACCTTTTCCTAAGTATAAACCATGCTTATTCCTATAACATGCGTATTGATACTAAATGTCAAATCAGAACTTAAATCACACATATGACAAGCCGTTGAGAAAATTATCTTTATATATTTTAATATCAAAAAAAGATTTTCAAGTATTGAAAAATAATTTCTAATATAAAAAAAATACTTTTCAATGTAAAAAAATATTATTTTATTTTTTTACTATAAATAATGCAATTTTTAATATTAAAAAGCATGTTTTATTTTATTTTTTTTTATTTTTTTTATATCAGAAAATCATTTTCCTATATTAGAAATTCATGTTTTAATATCAGAAAATAAAACTGATTTTTTACATTAAAAATTCATTTTTCTAATATTAGAAAATGTTTTTTTTTAATATTTAAAACATCTCTTTTTTAACATTAAAACATTATTTAATTAAAAAACTAGATTTATTTTATAATACAAAAGATAAGTTGATTTTTTAAAAGTAATAAATATGCTGATTTGGTAACGCAATCAATGTCAATTAAACGCTAACAAGAGGTAACGAAGCAGGTATTATTATTTTTCTTGCAATGAAGTTAAAAACTAGAAGGCTTAATCCGGAAACTTGCTTTTCTAGTCGTAAGCCGTTTCATATGTACTTCATATTTCATAGGTGATAATTTTTTCATTGTGTCGCCTGCGTTTACGCAGTGGCGACATAAGGGGATCAGTATAGGTCGTCTTGAGTGGGCGTCGTTGTCGTCGTCACACAAATTTGTGTCACATTTTTCTCAGGAACTATGTATCGGAGCCTTTTGCAATTTGGTATGGAGTATCAGTATAATGACGTATACCGTGTAATAGAGTCTGAGATCTCTCGGTTGCCCACTTCCTGTTTCACGGAACATAGAAATTTTTTTGCCGATCGGAGTCAGAAAAAAATTCTGTCACATTTTATCAGGAACCATGTATCCGAGCATTCTACAATTTGGCATGGAGTATCAGTATGGAGACCCGTACTGTGTAATAGAGTTTGGGATCTCTTGCATGCCCACTTCCTGTTTGACGGATCATAGAATATTTTTTACTGATACGAGTCACAAAAAAATGCTGTCACATTTTTTCTATGAACTATGTATCCAAGGCTTCTGCAATTCATTATTGAGTATCAGTATGTGTATCTTATAAGTTTAATAGAGTTTGGGATCTCTCACATATCTACTTCCTGTTTGACAGAACTTAGATACATCGGCAAACGAATACGGAAGCAAGAATGAGGAAAGGGGAAATTCCAAAATCGTAAATCATAAATCACGGCAATTCACAGCAACACGAATTGAGACAGTATGACAAAGACACAACAAACAAACAAAAATTAACTAAAACGCCACAACACTAAAGCACTAGCAGTGTGAACCCCTATAAAAACTGAAGTATCATCAGATGCTCCGGAAGGGTAAGCATGATCTGCTCCACGCGTTGCACCCGTCACACTGTCAGTGAAAAGTCCGATTTTGTCACAGTCTTTGTTAATCAGTCCGGTAACAAACTCTGGATCTACCCAAAGATATCTGTTCTTATTTGTGAAACAGAAACATTGTAATGGTCTGTCAAATCGTGGTGACGACCGTAAAACTTCTGAAGTGACAATTGCAACAGTGTCTGAACATACCTTGATGTATAAGTTTTTTAGACAGTAATTTAGCTCTGCTGACAAAATTGCTGTACAAACTACAGGCACGGCAATACCGAATGAGTTGTGAAATGTACACGCCATATGCCAAAGAAGTGGGAATATTACTGCTCAAAAACGGGAAGTTCACTATTAGAAAGTCGAAATCATCACGCTTGTCGTAAAGTTTTGTTTTCAGACGTCAAGAGTTCTCAATGTAGAGGTATAAGTCCAGGTATGATGCTGATGATGGTGTATTAGTGGTCTCTTTAATTTCGAGTTCATTTGGGTATATAAGATGAAGGTTATCCTAAAATTGAGAATTGTTCAATGAAAGAACATCATCTATATATCGGAAACTGACATTAAAGGATTTGGCTAGCTTGTTGTCTGAACTAGCCCTTGTATATGAACCTGGCTTCATACGAATAAAGAAACAAATCTACTAAAAGTGGCGCACAATTATTCCCCATAGGTGTCCATATTGTCTGCTGGAACACTTGTCCTCCAAATTCTACAAATTTGTTATCAATTAAGAATTCCAGCATTGCAATGACATCCTCCTCTGTATACTTTTTGTGTGAATCAGTGTGATGTTTAACAAAATAGGCTCCATCTTTACCTATCATCCAATATGAATATCTACTTTCACTTTTTTTAGTACAGAAACACTGATGTATTAAATACCGGAGTACTGACTTTAGCTTACCGTGTGGAAGAGTAGTTTACAGTGCAGAAAAATCAAATATTTTGACACTGTTGAAGTGGTTTAGTTCAGTTGAAGATATATATTCTAACAAGTCTTTTGAGTTTTTGAGAATCCACATCTGATTCACTCCACTTGTTGAGTATACTTTATCACTATATATCTTGAGGCCATCTTTGACTGCAGTAAGTAATGAAGTGAGGAGCTTAGAAAGGGGTTTAGTTGTGAATTTGGCAGACCCAGCAATGTATCTCTGTTTGTAAGGGCATTTATGTAATTTAGGTACCTAGTAGATACAAGGCAGGTTGTTGTTCTCGTCACTCAAACTGATACCAAAGGAAGACAATACTGATTTGTGATTGTTTAGTATGTCCTCCCTTGGTATGGTGGAGAGTTTGTATATGGGGTTGCCAAATGAATTGTCAATGCTCATCTCCTTCATTAAGCAGTCAATGTAGTGTCTTTTGCAGATAAATGTGATGTTGTTTTGGGCCTTGTCAGCTGGTACGATGACATAATTGTCATGAAGGAAGGAAAATGTTTTTTCTACCCCGAGATCATGGAATATGCTTTTTGAATTGGGGCTGATGGTTGTCTTTAGGCGCCTCATTCGAGCTACAATCAATGACTTTA
Source organism: Modiolus philippinarum (assembly GCA_002080025.1). NCBI lineage: Eukaryota > Metazoa > Mollusca > Bivalvia > Mytilida > Modiolidae > Modiolus > Modiolus philippinarum. Next base: position 99,943 of record MJUU01072803.1, read on the forward strand.
TGGACCTGATCCAGTCGGACAGTGTTTCAACCTTTTCCTTCTCTCTCTTAGCCCATTGTTTGGCGTATTCCTCAACTGCATCCATCAATATTTTAAAGTTATGTTTCCAGTTGATGGGTTTGGGTTCACGATATTTTGGACCTTTTGTAGTTTCTAATTGCTTACGATGTTGAGGTTCCTGTAATAACGTAACCACCAGCAGCGTACATAAATGGGGAACAGAGACAAGAACAATCAGATGGTTTTGATTTGAAGTCATCAATTTGGACATCCCGCAGTACCCGTTTGTGATTGAAGATGTTAGTTGCAATTGGTTTTGTATATGTATAAGATATAATAACTGTTTCGTCTTTAAAGTATGGTGGTATCTTGGCGGCAACATGTTTATTATGAAGAATATTGCCAAGATTAATGGCATCTAAGCTTAGAATTTATTATTACGCAGGCGACACATGTCTTCCCTGGAAGACTTACTACTTAAATATGTAATGAATTTCCAATATATAATATTCTTTTTTTATTTTTAATATCGAATTGGTTATTTGATATTAAAAAAAAAAATTTTTATATCAAAAATCGAACTGATTATTTAATATTATAAAATCAATTGTTAATATAGAAAATCAATTTAAGGAGATGGGAAATAATATTTCATCAGGAATCCCAATTTATTGTCCCACTACACTATCAAAGGAAGAGATTATTGAAAATCACACCTCTGTCTTAGCATCCTTTTGCCATCAAAGCGGATGATGAAAACAATCAACTCCTTTACATCTACTTAGTCCCTAAACTTCATAAGAATCCGTACAAACAGAGATTCATTGCGGGGTCTTCCAGATGCACCATTAAGCCTCTTTCTAAGCTCCACACTACTTTATTGACCGCAGTCGGAGATGGCCTGATAAAGTGTACTCCACGAGCGGCGTCAATCAGATGTGGATTCTAAAAAATTCTAAAGATCTCCTTACACAGCTATCCTCTAGCAGTTTCACCCATTGCCGTAGCATACAAACTTTTGTACTCTTTATACTACCCTGCCACACAAATAAATTGAAAACAGTAAATTCTGATTTGATACATCAATGTTTCTGCACTAAAAATAGAGAACGCCGATACACTTATTTAGTAGTAGAGAAAGACAATACTTGTTTTGTAAAGAACTACACTGAGTCAAACAAGAAGTACACTGAGAATGAAGTAATCAAGATGCTGGAATTTTTAATAGACAATATGTTTGTCCAATGTGGAGGCCGCGTTTTTCAACAGACAATCGGGATTCCAATGGGAACCTACTGCTTACCACTTTTAGCTGATCTCTTTCTTTTCTCGTATGAGGCCAAGTTTTCACAAGATTGATTGATTGATTGATTAGTTAGAGTTTAACGTCCAATGAGCAATATTTCAGCTATATCAGGACGAGAACAAGTTAATCAATTCAAAAAATTGAAAGTATCAGAAGAAAGAAATAAAGGTGGAAGGGACAACCTGGGCAACGACTTTTGACTGCCACTGGAAAATTGGAGAAATGGGCAGGGGCAGGAAATTTAGCCTTCCATACGACACCCAGTGCGTCTGCTCTCTTTAGAGAAATATAGAAGGGGTCTTTATACTGCATGGAGCGTGGCGTTTCTCCACACAGTTTGGCTACAATGGTTCGCGGTCAGGCTTTCCGTATTATGACCTGACTACCCCGCATAGACAGGGCACCTGGGGACGCGCCCGGCAGCTCTGTAGCCGAAGCCCCTGAAAACCGATTCAGGTGCCGGGAGTTTTCACAAGAACTAACACAGAAAAAAAACAAAAACATTTAGCCCAGTCATTTAATTTCAGCTTCCGCTATATAGACCATGTACTTTCTCGTAATATCCCAAAACTGTTAGAGCTGCTTAGAAAAGGGATTTGATTAGCCTATATGGATTTCATCCCTCAAGAAATTCTATGGCCGTCACCATAACATCATTTAAAGATATTACGTGTCAGTGTCCCAAATGAAAGCGAACATGTTCAGCTAGAATCACGCTTCCCGGATTTGACTATTCCGAAAACTTTTTTCTAGATTGACCCAGTCACAGTATGACGGATTCTATTCACAGAGCCGGACATGCTTACCATCTCGGAGCATCGAATGTAACTCTCAGTTTCATGGGATTTCACGCTGGGGGTGCCTTTGATTTGAATGCTGCTTTTTTTTATTATTGTTATTATTTATTTTTTTTTACTTATTTATATTATATATATATTTTTTTTTTTGCTTTTGTGTTTTTGATTTTTATTGGAATTCATACATTTCGTTGGAGCTGTTTACCAAATTTAAAACAATTTGTACTTTAAACATGTAGTATTTCCGGAACGTATCCGAAGGGTATTTGCCAAACAATTAGTCTTTTCGTATTCATTAATATTTTTTCAATTGTGTCCTTGATAACATAAAAAAGATGAAAAAAAAAGAAATATGAATGTAAAGGATGTTGTCAATTTAATGAAATATCCACAAAACAAAAATAACTCGGACATTTGTTGACACAAGTACTAATTATTATAACACTATATGTATTGATGGCAAAAAAAATCATACATTTAAGATAGGAAATAGAAACAGGCGTTCTTGTATATATAAAAACTATAAGGTCATATTTAATGAACATTATGGTGTATAAAAATATCTTCTGTTTCAGATATAATTCTGAATTTCGGCAAATTTTATGCATTTCACGTGTTTTCTAGTCGAAGTATCGTATAAAAAGCCAGCCAACGCAGAAAATGTTCACATCATTAAGAGTTTTGCCGCATGACGTGCATCTTTTTTGCACTATATTATCCTTATTTATTTTAGAAATGAAAATTCACACTTAATCAAAATTTGATTACAAAAATCCTCATCGGAGTCCTTTATATATGTGTTATGTATACATTGCCAGTAAGGGAACAACAATAAAAGCGTTGTTCCATTGCTAAGTTTTATTATCTCATTTCACCGATAGCGTCTAAAATTTTCAACCATAAACGTGTATTGCAAAGCCTTACCACCGATGACCTCAAGTCTAAACCACCCGATTGTTCATGTTTTAATTCTCCTTACGGATATAGTCCCTGTTGGGAGACTTAAGTATCACTGAAAAACCTGTCTCTCTGTGAAATCCTTTAAAAGGGACCAAAATTTCGTGAACCACGATCCATCAACTGGGAGCACAATATAAAACTCCTTATCGATGCTGTAAAGGACTTCGCAAGAAAATGGATTAAACGTGACCTTGATTTTCTTTTGGAACTGATTAAAGCTGTGTGGTCCGTGATTCTTAAGCGAATTAGTCAGCTGCGAGAGTCACTGAGAACTAAAGCACCATCCGTTTCAAAAACACCGATGTTGTCAGATACATGTCCTCCATTTATAACAAAAATTTCATTGTTTCGGCAGATAATTAGCCTTATACTAACATTTCATTTTTGAAAATCATTATATCGATTGTTTTAAGAAAGAACTAGGCATTGATAATATCCAAGGTAATCCAACCTAAACAGCTACTACTCTGTCAAAGGGGGGATATCAGAAAGCAAAATTGCACAAATGCCCATACAAACAACAGTACATCACTGGGTCTGCAAAATGTTCTACAAAACCAATTTGTAAACTTTTGACCTCTATCTTGACAACCGTAAAAAAATATGTGATACTAGCTTTTCAAGAAGTGGTATAAAAGAACTGTAGAGATCTGCTTGACATCTTAAAATCGAGATCACAATCACACTGTAACAGCATTAAAACTTGTGACTACTCCACACTTTATGCTAACATTTGTCATGAACAACTGCAATCTCAGCTGAAAGATTTATTTTATAGATGTTCCTCCCGTAAGAACGGCGAGCGAAGATTTAAGTACATTGTTTAAGGCAGAGAACAAGAATACTTTGTGAATTACAGAAAAAAATAAACAGAGAAAGAAGTAATTAGAATGTGAGAGTTTCTGATCGACTATATATTTGTCCAGTTTGGAGGACTTTTTTTACAGACTATCGGAATTCCAATGCACACAAACTGTGCAACTTTTTAGCTTATCTGTTTCTCTTCTAATATGGGGTGCACCTTTTTAGCTAATCTGTTTCTCTTCTAATATGAGGTGCACCTTTTTATCTTATCTGTTTCTCTTCTAATATGGGGTGCACCTTTTTAGCTTATCTGTTTCTCTTCTAATATGTGGTGCAACTTTTTATCTTATCTGTTTCTCTTCTAATATGCGGCTGAATTCATTGAAGGGTATCATCAAAGAAAAGATAAAAAAATTAGCACAGTCCTTTAATTTCAGCTTCTGTTATATAGATGATATTTTACTTCTCTTTATCTTGTAATAAAAAAAATCTCGAAATCAAGGATACTTCATATACTTTCACATAGGTCTCCTTCCTTGACCTTCATCTTGAAATTGACATTACTACAGACAAGCTGTATGACAAACGCGATGATTTCGCTTTTCCAAAGGTCAACTTCCTTTTCTTTGTAGCAGCATTCAAAAAATGCCAGCATATTGAGTTTACATCTCCAAACTCATTCGCCACTCAAGTGCTTGCGTTCTGCAGTGACTACCTTCACAGAGCTCGGCTGCTTACAATAAGACTACTTAACAAATGGTCTGTTACCCATAACTTGAAGTCATCACTACATAAATTTTATGGTCTACATAACGATCTTGTGAACCGCCAGGGGGTATCTGTTTCCCAAATAAGAACCAATCTTTCTCTTTACAACTAAAGTTTTTTTTTCTTGATTTGACTTGACTACCGGAGTTGACATGATCAACATGGCGAGTGTTTTATAAGAAGCAGGAAATGCTTACTCTACCGATGCAATGATCTCACCAATGTTTTTTTTTTCATTGGGTCCGTGTTGTATATATTTGTATATGTGTGTTTGTGTCTTCATTTTTCTTTTCTATGCCGTACTCATTTTATGTCTTTGTTTCTTTGTTTTTGCGATGTTGCCATAGTTATCAGAATGTTCGTTTTAGACTGACGGTTTGGTTCTCACTTGCAGATACTTTGTCTCATGTACATTTACTATACTCTTTCTTTGTATCAACTTTATGGTTGTGGTCGATACAGCGTCTAGTCTTCCTTGATAGAGCCCAGTTGCTTACAAATAGACTACTTAAACAAGGGTACGTTACCAAAAACTTAAAGTCATCACTACAAACGTTTTACGGCCGACATCAAGATCTTGTCGATCGCTATGGGATATCTGTTTCCCATTTCCCTCTACAACTAAAGTTTGTTTTACTCTATCGGATTTGACTTGACTACCGAAGTTGACATGTTCAACACGGCGGGTTTCCTATAAGAAGCAGGAGATGCTTACTCTACCGGTACACCTGATCTCACCTATGGTTTTTATTTGGTCCGTGTTGTTCATCTGTATATGTGTCTTCGTTTTTCTTTTTTTGTCCCGTACTCAAGTGGTGTCCTTGTTTCTTAGTGTTTCCGATGTTGCCTTTGTCCATGGATTGTTCGTTCTTTGACTGACGGTTCGGTTCTCACTTACTTTATGGTTAAAATGTAAGATAAACATTACATCAAATCAGAGAAAGAAATATAAAAAGAACAGACAACAGGACACATTTGGAATGACTGAAAATTTCCTAGCAGCGGTAATTGGACAGAGAAAGCCATAAATAAACATGAGTGAAAGATAAAAGATAATTGTAAACAATAGTAGAAAATCAGAAGGGCAAGTCTGGGTACTAGTAAAAGTAACTGGTATGTGAAATGTTTTCTGGATATCCAAACTTTTTCTTACTCTACACCCCCTCCCTTGGTTAAATTAATTGATTGATTGATTAGTTAGTGTTTTAAGTTCAGTAAGCAATATTTCAGCTTTATCAGGACGAGAACAAGTTAATCAATTAAAAAAAATGTAAGTAAAAGAAGAAAGAAACAAAGGTGGAAGGGACGACCGGGATTGCCACTGGAAAAAAGGGAGAAATGGGTAGGGGCAGGAAATTTAGTCTTCCATACGACACCCATTGCGTCTGCCCTATGTAGAGAAATGTAGAAGGGATCTTTATACTCCACACAGTTTGGCTACAATGATTCGCGATCAGGCTTTCCGTATTATGACCTGACTACCCCGCATAGACAGAGCATTCCCCTAACCACCAGCTGGGGACGCGCCCGGCAGCTCTGTAGCCAAAGCCCCTGAAAACCGATTCAGGTGCCGGACTTGTTAAAATTAAACATTATAACCTAATACAGATAAACTTCTAACGAAAATACAAATATCTAAGCAAGATTGCCTGTCGTTTTTCTGCTGGGTAGCCTAAGGGCTATGTCTCTTGGTTAAACCGTTTTGCTATAGAAATGAAACATCAATTAAAAATTACCAAAAGGGTCTGTTTACAAAACTAGAGGCTCTCAGGAGCCTGTATCGTTCACCTGGCTTTCAGTTGCCACAATCATAGTAACATTGTAAGTTATACCGTTGATCTTCAGTCTCAAACTTTAGTACCTCGAACACCACCAATATCTTGAACAGTATTTAAAGTCTGATCATGTTTTATTACATTTCTTTGCTGGGCATTTTTGACAAAAAAACGCTCTTGCTAAGGACCACTTTTGACACCAGTTTTGAAATCGAGACGTCATTTTGTAAATGGCGGTCATCCAACAATTTTCAACATCGGTTTTGAAGTCGCAACATCAATATCTATTTGGACAAGAAAATTTCATTGAAATAGGACAATGTTGTAATTTCCCGCCTGTTTTGGCGGCCATTTTAAAAATGGCAGTCAACAAATAATTTTTTACATCGGTTTTTAAGTTGCGACATCAATACCTATTTAGAAACCAAATTTCATTGAAATCAGACAGTGTTGAATTTTTCCGCCTTTTTTTGGCGTCCATTTTTAAAATGGCGGTCAACGAACAATTCTTAACATCAGTTTTAAAGTTGCAACATCAATACCTATTTGGAAACCAAATTTCATTGAAATCGGACAATGTTGAATTTTCCAGCCTTTTTGGTGGCCATTTTGAAAATTGCGGTCAACAAACATTTTTTAACATCAGTTTTGAAGATGCAACATCAAAACCTATTTGGAAACCAAATTTCTTTGAAATCGGACAATGTTGAATTTTCCCGCCTTTTCTGGCGGCCATGTTAAAATGGCGGTCAACGAACAATTTTCAACACAGGTTTTGAAGTCGCAATATCAATATCTATTTGGAAACCAAATTGCATTGAAATCGGACAATGTTGAATTTTCCCGCCTTTTTTGGTGGCCATTTTAAAAATGGCAGTCAATGAACAATTTTCAACACCAGTTTTGAAGTCGCCACAACATGGCAAACATTTTATCACTTTACACTTAACCTTCATCTTCTATAGTTTTGGAAATAAAAGACGAAAAATACGAAAAAATTTTAAAATTCAGTGAAAAAGGGGCAATAACTCCTACAAGGGTTTATGGATTTTCTTCAAAATTTCAGGGTGGGTAGATCTTGATATGATGAACATTTTTGCAAGTTACACTTGACCTCTATCTGTTACACTTTTTGAAATAAAAAATGAAAAAAAATGAAAATTTTGCGGAAAAAGGGCCATAACTCCGAGATGGGTTTTCAGATTTTCTTCAAAATTACACAGTGGGTAGATTTCACCATACTGATCATTTTCAGCATGTCAGATTTTTGATATCTGTAACGGTTTTTGAGTAATTTGCAAAAAAACAGCAATTTACCCCTATGTTCTATTTTTAGTAACAGCGGCCATGTTGTTTGGTCTACGGACATAAAAATCACAAACTTGAAAGTGCATAACCTGTTGATGATTCAGGCTAAGTTTGATAAGTATTGGCCCAGTAGTTTCAGAAAAGAAGATCTTTGAATAAAAGTTAACGGACGGACGGACGGACGACGGACGCCGAGTGATGGCAAAAGCTCACATGGCCTCTGGCCAGGTGAGCTAAAAATGTATTTCAGTAGATTTACGGTATAAATAGATAATAACTAAATTAACACAGAGGTTTAAAACTTTTATTACATATTTAATGCTTCTGATGAAGTTTAAAGAATCAACATATATACAATGACAATGAAGATCACGAAATGACAAAATATTCAAAGAAATATATTGCCTAAACATTTAAACAGTTTTGCAATTCAAAAGCTGACTTGACGTAAGCAAAAAGTATCTTACATATAGAAATGAAAACTATAAAAAAAAAATACGATACAAAACATAACAAGGAAAAAATAAACAAATACCTAACAGTTGGATACACCACAAATATAAAAAAAATCTTTAAATCTTTTTTCTTGAGAATTGCAGTTTTCCCAATACATTATTGAATTTTGTTTCCGTTGAATACGACTATATAAAAATAACAACTTCAATTTAGTATTACGATTTAAATATATTGTATTCAAATTATGATTTGGATCGAATAGCAGGCCGAAACCTTTATACATCATTTCTTTAAGAGGGCAACATTACAATATACATTCTAAGGGACATATTTCAAAATAACTGACACACTCAAAATATCTTTATCATAATATCTTTTTGGCCTTTCGGGAAAAAATCTAGTAGGAAAATTAATAAATTATGAATATATATTATATTTAAACTATTTGTGTAGGTAGTTAACTCAGTTGCCAGACAATGGGGGTAGAATACCAAAGGAACAAAGAATAAGATTACATAAATCAAAGTCTAGAGATAAGGCAATAGTAAGAACACCAGAAGACGGAAGACCAAAGACGCTACACAACCACAAAACGCAAACACTACAAATACAACAATTAAAACTAATCCACTGACAGTGTGAACTCTCAAAGAGTGACATGAGTTGCTCCGAAACGGGCAAGCTTGTCCTGTCCTGCATACAGCAAAAGATGCCTAATAATAGTACCTATTCAGATGGTTTTAGCAAATTCGAAAAAGTTGCGTAGTAAATGAATATAAATGAATAAATAGAATGGGATTGTATACTAATCAACAAAAGAAACGTCCACCTTCTATGATCCTCAATATATTTTCTTATGCCATAACTAAAATTATTGTTTATACTTTGCAGAAACCCAATTTTTATTTGTTCCTTGCATATTTTACAACAAACTTCAGTCGATACTAATGAGAGACATTTTTCAAAACAGTGGTCAAAAAATTTTTGCGGAGTTCAACATAAGGTCAATAGTGGTAGGAATTGAACTGGCATTACTTGTTGATAAAATCAATACATTAGGTAACCTATCCAAAAACACAAAAACATTCCATAAAAAAGTAAGGTTAAGGTCGAATATTATAGTTTTTACGTTTTTCAGTTGACGTCATGACTACATCTGTTTTCCGATTTTATTTATTTTTTTTTTGCTCTCGATGAACTTCGGATATCTTAATGATGATTTCTAAACAAACTCAAGTCTTTTTTCACTTAATCTAAGGTCACACTTCAACAAATACTCCCAAGTGGTCAAAACTGCCAGATCTTATTCAGTTAGTGGCAGCCTCGTTTTCGAAAATTCGTTGAGAGTATCGATTATTTTCAAAATGGCAAATCATTCAATGTGTCAATGTTGTTCTTGTTTGACAAAAATATATTTCCGACCTTCTGCACATGCTCATTGATGTCTCGATTCTCTCAACCGGAAGTACTTTTAATTTCGACAGGAAGTGTTCTTTTCAAGGGTAAAATTAGAATCGAGTATTTCTAAAGATTATAAGAAAAGAAAGAGAACATATATAAAGCTTTTATTTTGCATTATATTCCACAAAAACGTGAGAGGACGTTTCTTTTGCTGAGAAGTATATTTCACTAGTGAGTATTTATTATTTTATGTATGTTTTTGCACCAAAAAGAGAAAAAAATAAAAAATAGAAAATAGAAAAGCTTTTCAATAAATAAGTTAAAGTGCAAAATTTAAATCTGAATAAAAAATTAAAAAATATAAATGGGTACTTCATCGGTAAACTATAACTGTGTTCAGTAAATTTGTATTCAGAAATACAATAAAATTAACTAGTAACTTTTTTCGTACGATTCTTAATATAGAAAATAAAGAATCAATAGGAAACAAACTGTGAAATCAGAATAAATCATTTTGTTCATAAAATTTATCTACTAACTAGCCCACTGTCAATAAGAGTGAGAAACGAATGCATAGCAGCCATATGCATCAATTTTTAACATTAATACTTCTATATAAGCATTACAAAGTGAATCACAGTGAATATACTTGCTTTATTTTATCAAAAATGCACTACACAGTCAAGAACTGTGTATCAAGCTATAAATAAAGTTTGAATAACATTGTATCAAAATAATAATTCATTTTTTCATTTTAAATTAAACGCTAGTAAATAATAACTGGATAGAAAATATAAAAAAAAATTATATTATATACAGAACTGTTCATTGATCTTATGAGAAGTTATAATACGATTGCAAGTATTACTTCAACCTTCCACCAAACTTCCTTTGTCAGAAAGCTGTTGGGAGTACTTCATGTACTTCATGTTACCAGTTGAAATTCATCCAATGATCAGTTAGAGGCATTCATGTTATTAAAAACTTACCAATTTAGACTAATTAATGTTGAGTGTATTTGTATAATTATGTCAATACTTAAACGAGTATTCCATGGACAATACACCCTTGACTATCATCTCGATTTCGCAGCCGGGAAACATATCGAGTTTCCATGATATTATCACTCTATGAAATACTACAAGTATGTATATTGCAATCTGCGATATGATGTTTCTTTGAATCTTACATTTGGTAATCTATTGAAGTCTCCATTAAAGGTAACTTTCGAAGGAAGTTTAGCGGAGGTCAAACGCAATTTAGTACTTGTGACATCACTGACATCTTTTCTTCTTCCTCTTAGCAATACACGGAAGAACGGGAAGTATTACTCTATAAAAAAGGCAACACATGCATAAACAAAATGTAATAGTTTGCCTAAAGTTTGATATTTCTCTGTTCTTCCGGTGACATCTGAAATAGATTGAACAGTATTTAATTAATTGATTGTTTTAAGAGCATATCTGGCGCAAGCCATCTGAAAATGCATATATGATACTTGGTGTTCACAGCCTAAAATACTACTGGTATACATATTCTTTATCCTTTTCACATATTTGACAGAGCAGGTGCAACAATGTCCAGGTTTAGCGCGCCATAAAACCGGTTTAACCCATCATGTCTTTTGAAATGCCTGTACCAAGTCGGGGCCATTGCGGTCGACAATTTTTCGGTGAATTTCTGCCTGTTTTATCTTTTTGCATCTTGGACTTTGGCTCTTGACAATTTTGTTCGGTAATTTTGTTATTACCTGCATTCGGTATTTCGAAGGGATATGGAGTAAATGCAAGCGAGACAAAGTCTCTCCAAATACATGGCAAAATCAAGTAATGGCATAACGCTTTCATTGTTGTTCGTTTTAAACTATCCATAGAATCCTAGGTGTTACTGACATTTAAATAAATTTTCTATGTGTGTGTGTGGATGGTGTTTAACGCCACTTTAAGCCATATTTAAGTTATAACATGGCGGTCTTTTACTGCCTGGGGAAGCAGGGGCACTGGGAAAACACTTTGGACAGGTAGAAGACCAATCTTATCAAGTACGTGTGTAAACCGAGAGCATCATATTTGTTCACAAGTTGGATGTATTTTCTGTATCGTAATGACCATATGATTACCAGATTAATCCAAGAGAACCCCTGATAAGTCACTAATTTATCCTTAATTTGACAGCCCTTTATGTGACTTTATATCAATAAATTATTTGATTTGATTTAATATAATTCTGCAAAGAACAACATACCATCATATATGAGCGGGTTTTATTTTATTTGTTTCAACATTTAGAAAATTACCTATAGGTCGTGTCGGTTGAGTACAAATATTCTTCTTCGATTAAAAAAAATGCATGATTTTTGTTCTGCCGACGTTGCAAGCAATATTAAAAGCCTGGTGAACACAGGAAATTGAGACGTGCTGGTATTTGATATATATTTTTACAGTGAAGAATGCGTCATTTGGCGACACTTGAGTTTGTCAGTGAGGTCGAAATCCTGAAAGATAAAAGTAAGAAATTAACAGAATTAAGCGACATACATAATATACTCAATAATTTTTACAGCACAGACATTAGCCAAATTTTTCGAGGTCAGTCTATATCTATAATACATTCATATAAAGCAGCAGTATAATGTTTAAAAAAAAAACGCCCATTGCCACATAAACTCTTTAAGAGATAATTCTGGTAGGTCTAGTGTTCGCTATTCATGGTTTATTCTTTATATCAAAAGTTTTACGTTGAAATATCTGAGAAAAAGGATAAAAACTTAGATAGTTTCTTTTATATTTTGGTGCGCCGTGTTATTTTGAAATTGAAGATAAGTAAAAAATTTTTTACCAGAGGCTAACAATTGGGCCTGTATTGCTCACCTGGTGGCTACTGATTAAAAAAGATTTCCCAGAGTGTTTTGCAATAAATATGAAGTCAGTCATCTGGTAGGTTATGTTAAATTGCCTATAAATTCAATTTGATGTTTGAGACGGTTTTCAAGAAGTATAATTTGAGAACATTCCTATAGAGTTTCATATTAAATTGTACTCCCTTAAGACGTCGGTTTTAGATTTCCGATTAAAAACAATATGCAACATTTTGTAGATGAACATAAAGTTTCCATGCCTAGTTAATATCAAAATTTTTCAAACGATTGCAATTTACAACATTTTCTCATAGGGCCTAGTGTTAAACTATGCTCTGCGGTTACGGCAATCTATACTTGGTACAAAAATTATACATTTGTTTAATGACATTATGTTACCATTCTTATTTAATCAACTTGATGGAATAAAAAAGATAACAGGAAACACCTACAATGGCCGAAAAACATAGCCACATGCCAGAAAGTAAATAGGAACTGCACAAGAAAAAAACCCACAATAAAAATACAAAAGACAAACATAAACAACGATAGGAACTCGTTGATTTACAAATGTATGAAACAGTTTCAAGAATTGAGTAATGACAACATAACCTTTAGGATCCTATGTTAAACTATGTTCCCTAGTTTCAGCCATTTTGGTTTCCTGATTGGTACAGATATGCAAAATTTGGTAAATAACTATCATGTTACCATGCCTAGTTAATATTATCACGATATATGAAAATATTTTCAAGAATAAGCAATTAACAACAGTTTCCAAATGTTCAACTAAGATATGCAGTGGCGGCCATGTTGGATTTATGATCAGTACTAAAATCCTACATTTATTTAATTACCATCATGCACCATATCTGGTTAATATCAAGCAAAGAAGGATTATGAGTGACATATGAAACAGTTTTTAAGAAGTAACAATTTACAATATTATAACATACGGTCCTATGTTAAACTTTGTTCAACGGTGGTTGCCATATTAAATAAGATATGAAACTGTTGAACATATGTAGAAATTATAGTTCTTGATAAGCTGAACACTTTTCTATCTCCAATCGTTCTTGAAATAAAAAACAAAATATATAAGAAAACGAAAATTTTACTAATAAAGGGCAATAACTTTAGATTTTCTTTAAAATTTCAAGATGGGTATAGCATGGTAGGCTTAACATTTTTGCAATTTAAAATTAAATTCTGTTTATTATAGTTTTACCAATAAAAAATAAAATTTTGAAAATTTTACGGTAAAGGCCAATAACCCCAAAGCGGGTAATCTGATTTTTTTTTTCAAAATTGCAGGGTGGGTAAATCTTTCCGTGCTAATAATTTTCAGTTCCATTTAAATGTCTGATATCTGTAACCGTTTTTGATGTATTTGCAAAAACAACAATTTACAAATAAGTTTTCTTCTTAGCAACTTAGCAACAGAGGCCATGTAGTTTGGCCTTCCAACAAATTGAACACATTTTTGAAACTGCGTACCCTGGTTTGGTTACAATCGGCTCAGTAGTTTAAGAGAAGGAGATTTTTTAGATTGTTGACGGACGACGGACGGACGACGGAGCAAGGTGGTTGCAGAAGCTCAGATGACCTTTCAGGCTAGGTAAGCTTAAAATTGATAGTTTTAAAGCAACACAATGTAAATAAATTTTTTGAATAATCGTAGCAAATATGTCAACTGTACAAAAACTACATTAAAATTAATTTGACATACCCCATATGAAGCGGACCATTTTGGTTTTGGATACACTTTCCAAAATGTGACTGAGAACACCATGTCTTTGGCGTCGTCGCTAAAATAAGGCTTGAATCCTTTTGGAAGATCTATTAAGACAAATAAAAATTGAAAAAGTGCAGGTGTATTTAAAATCTCAGTAAAATATTGATCAAATCGAGATTGGGATAAACAATTTGTTTATTTGTAGTCATTAGGTTCTAAAGAGTAGGTATCGCCTATCAGGAACTAGACTGACAGAGACAGACGTTTCAGACATCTTAATGGCATTTTCAATGGGTGTAATGTAAAATTTTGTTCCGCAATGGTAGCCATAATTAATGAGTTGCAGACCTGAGAGACATAAATCCAATAAAAATAGTGATCACTTTTAGTTCGATTGGACAAGTGGTTTCAAAAACCAAAATCTTTTAATGTTTCTGTACAGTTCCAGGATAAATTATGTTTACATGGATCTTGGATCAGGTTTGTAACTGATAAGTACCCTTTTAATGACTTAGGAACCATTGGGAATGAGTTTTTGTTTTAATTAGACAAATAGTGTGTAAGAATAACTTTGAATAATTTTGAATGTATTTTTATATGGTCCAATGTAAAACCTGGTGGCAATGCTGGATGAGGAAAAGACCTGATGGAATACGTTTTCAGTTCATTTGACTACCAGCTTTTCAGAAAATCTTTGAAAGTGTTGACCATAGAGTGCAATCCAAATTAATGTTTCCTGCTCTGATGTGGAATAATTTTTCCAGAGATGATTATATAAGGACCATTGTGATTAAAATAGGTTCTTATGTGACATGTAGCTTAAGAGGGGATTTTTGAATGTGTTTCATTGAGGGTTCAATGTAAGTTCCCAGATGGAGATCAGATGACCTACGGATATGCCGGATACCTTTCAAAGAGTTATCCATCTAGTGACCATTCAAATTTTTGATCTGATTGGAAACGTCGTTTCAAAAAAGATCTATGAATACGATTCCATAAGGTTTTAATTGGCCTAGTTGTTTTAGAGGAGATCTTTTAATCTACAACGGACGGCTGACGGACGACTGATACCAGTTTCGGAAAAGTGTTACCATAGCAATAGCCATGTGAGCTCAACTAGAAGCTCTTAGGAGACTGTTATCGTGCACAGCTTTCAGCTACCAGATTTAAGCAAAATATAAGTAATATGCATAATGCTGAAGTCAAAATATTCTTCTAGCAGTAAAAACAAATGTTTTCTAAACAATTCAGTTTCCTGGTTTAATGTCTATTTCAAATAAACTTCCGCTATCTATTGCAAACCACTTCAGACTACTTTCCGAAACATTTAGGATAAAAGTTTTCCTTATTATTCAGTTAAATACCCAGGTGGCGTACAACTCAATCAGATCCTTATCAGCTTCCTGCTGGTCAGTAAATACACTGTTTACACATAGATTATCTAAAGCAATCACAGATTGCTTTATGTTTTATCTAATTATATGTAATTAATTACAGTATATAAGTATTCATTTAATTGAATGTAAATTGTACTGTATACAGTGAATATAAACATGATAAAATATTGAAATATTTTCTTTTCTGTATATCATGTATATTTGAATCTGTTTTCAAACAAATAATTTGAATATGTTCAAAATATTAGTTTTAACGTCAGAAATCGAAGACTCAGTCATGTCAGTCATGTTTACATTTCAGTGTTTTTTAAACACTCTCATATCTACTTTAAGGAACTATTTATACATTTTCTGAAATTTTGCTATCAAGCTTTGTTTCGGTTATATTCAGTGGTACCATCAATATCCTGAATGTTTTTTCCAGTCCTATGATTCTTTCATTATGGACCCTTTATACTTGATAAAGACCTATCACATAGTTATTGTGTCGCCTGCACCTAGTGTAGGATCGACACATAGGGATCACTATCCTCGTCTTGCGTCCGTCTGTCTGTCTGTCCGTCTGTCTGTATGGCTAAAAAAATTTAAGCATTATCCGCATCTCCTCCTAAACCGCTTGGCACTTTTCAACCAAACTTGCAGGAATGCTTCAGTATATGTTGAAGATTTGCACCATGCATTTTGTTTTTCTTTAATTTTGTTTTTTACAGATTTTACGCTGTTTCTGGACTTTGCCATTTTAGCTTTCTGGAGTCTTGAGGGTACGTCTCCATTATCCGCATTTCCTCCTAAGCCGCTTGGCACTTTTCAACCAAACTTGCAGGAATGCTTCAGTATATGTTGAAGATGTACACCATGCATTTTGTTTTTCTTTAATTTTGTTTTTTACAGATTTTACACTGTTTTTGACTTTGCTATTTTAGCTTTCTGGAGTCTTGAGGGTACGTCTCCATTATCTGTAAGTCCTCCTAGACCAAACTTGCAAGAATGCTTCAATATATATTGCAGATGTGCATCATGCATTTAGTTTTTGATTAATTTTGATTTTTATAATTTTTTAGCTATCTTTGGACTTTGTCATTTTACGGCTTATTAGCGTCATAGGGTATACCTCCATTATCCGCATCTCCTCTTAAACCACTGGGTACTTTCGAACGAAACTTGCAGGAATGCTTCAGTATATATTGTAGATGTGCACCATGTATTTAGTTTTTCATTATTTTTGTTTGTCCAGATTTTGAACCTATTTTTGGACTTTGTCATTTTAGCTTATGGGCGTCATAGGGTATACCTCTATTATCCGCATCTCCTCCTAAACCGCTGGGTACTTTCGAACGAAACTTGCAGGAATGCTTCAGTATATATTGTCGATGTGCGACATGCATTTATTTTTTTATTTATTTTTATTTTTTCCAGGTTTTTTAGCTATTTTGGTCTTCTTTATTTTAGTTCATTGGAGTCTTAAGCGTATGCCTCCATTATCAGCAACTCCTAGACTGCTTGATACTTTTCACCCAAATATGCAGAATGCTTCAATAGATGTGCCCATTCATTTTTATTTTCTTTAATTTCGATTTTTTTCTGATTATCTTTGGACTTTGGCATTATATAACAAAACAGGAATTCTTTAATATATATAGTGCAGGCAACACATGTGTTCCGCGGAACACCCATGCATTTCTGTTCATTCTGTTCCTTGTATAAAAAAAGGTTGGAATAACAAAATACCGAAGTTACTGTAAATTTACTTTGTGCCGTAGTATCGCCATTTCAACAACTAATGTCTCATCAGTGCAGATAAAATATTAACATTTATTTATTTATTTATTCAAAATTGACAGCATCTTCATATGGGGGCAATAAATCCTTGTAAGCAACAACAATCTCCATTGTCAAACAATATGACCTAGTGTCCTAATTTAAAATTTCTTCAAACTTATTATATTTTGTCTACCCGTGTTGGTGAGGGGAGGGGTATATCTTTATTTTGTCTACCCACGTTGGTGAGGGGAGGGGGTAACTTAACATATAAAAAATTTACAGTAAAATTTCAACCAAAGGAACCCTTTTAATATATTTCATGAAATTTTGCAACTCATTCAGGTATATCTGAACAGTATAATGATCATATGGATGTCAACTTGCTTAAACCTGGGACTAATAAAACATATTAGACATACTGATATATTTCTTCTGATATTTCTTACTTTATATAGCCCAAATCAGAAAACAGACCCTTTGGGCTGCACATCAATCCTATATCTAGGAGATTATCCCTTCCTTGGAATCATTTTAAGATCTATAGTTTTCAAACTGTCATGATTTTATAATTTCCCCTTTCCTCGTCCTTGCTTCGGTATTCATTTGCCGATGTATTATACATAAACAGAAAATTTTGGTGTCACATCTCTTCAATATATCTTATTTAAGGAAATCAAAGGTTTATTACTATACTCTCCCCCCCCTCCCCATTCCCACAGATATTTTTTTGTTTGAAAACAAAGTAAGCAATGTATTGATTAGTAAAACATCAAAACATGGGGTAAACATACATAAGAGATAATGAACTTAAAGCTGGAGGTATTAAATCATTTAGTTTACACACCACACTTGTTTAGCTGATGTGTGTTTTTTTATAATCCCTGTTTCTTTTGATTGCATGTTACCATTTCTTTTTTTATTGTTCATATTTTGGGAATAAATAACCACCCCTATTTGAACAGTTTGGCATGGAGTATCAGTATGGGGACCTATACGGTGCAACAGAGTTTAGCATCTTTCGCATGCCCACTTCCTGTTTGACGGAATTTAGAATATTTTAGAATAAAGTATTCATTTGCCGAAAATTTTGGTGTCAAAATTGACTATCTATTGTAAATTATCGCGTTAAATATTTTAATTTCTTTTGAAGTTGTATTAAAAAAATTACTATTATTCCTAAAATTATTTCTAAATAACTGTAAGAAACTGCATTTAAAATTCTTTTTATCGAAGCAAATTTTATGAAAATCAGTCCAGAAATAATTTCTAAAGAATTTTTTAATCAGAGACCGTTTTTAACAAGAACTGCACAGGAAAATTTCACTTGCTGTAATATTTTTGGCATGTCACTGTATACAGTTTTGAGAAAAACCGCTTTTTGAAAGAACATGAAAATGAACACATCTCTTCAATATATCTTATTTAAGAAAATCAAAGGTTTATTACTATACTCACCCCTCCCCCCATTCCCACAGATATTTTTTGTTTGAAAACAAAGTAAACAATTAATTGATTAATATACTAGTTTGATTTTATCAATAAATAAACTGGACATCAAAACATGGGGTAAACATACATAAGAGATAATGAACTTAAAGCTGGAGGTATTAAATCATTTAGATTACACACCACACTTGTTTAGCTGATGTGTTTTTTTTTATAATCCCTGTTTCTTTTGATTGCATGTTATCATTTTTTTTTATTGTTCATATTTCCGAAATAAATAACCGCCCCCTATTTGTACAGTTAAGAATACAACTAAAGGTGAAAGGGATGTTTTATGTTTACAATATTTCAGTATTATGACTTATTAGCAGGAAGCTGATATGGACCTGATTAGATGCAGCGCCATCTGTATTTATTATCAGGGGTAATAATTGACTTTGGTTTCTCATTGGCAATGCTTAAAAATGCAAAAAATACCCAAGTTGCATGAAGAACAGTAAATTTCGTTATGCTCTATACGTGTTGCAAGGAGACACCTCTCAACAGCTTTATAATCAAATAATATGGTAAGCCCTTTGTCCAAAAGTAGTAAAAAAGAAATACTCATTACCAAAAATATCGAAATGGGAAGCCAAATAAATCATATCTGTTGGAATCAAAAGGTAAGTAAATCTTATACCTTTTAACAACTTATACATAAGGTTGTTTTTGAGTTCTGATTACATCGACTTGAATTAACTAATAACGATGTCCACCTCTTTCAAATCTGTTTATAGTAAAACTATCGTGATTATACATGAAACAAATTAAAAAAGGTTATCAACTGAATAGTACCTTGTATTCCCTTTCTTGCTTATTGATATATATCAGAACGATAAATTGGGAAATTATAGTATAGTCTATTGCAAACAACGTGTACAAAGGTACAAAACCAGAAAAACCACGATTTGTTGCCAATTCTCAAAGAGTTTATATGTTTGGAAGAAAAACAGAAAATTTTCGACGAAAAAAACTTAAAAATCAATTAAAATTAAATTTGCCATTGCAAGCATAGCCGATGTCACGCCAGACAACTAATTCGATGATTACATCTTGATCGCAGCCTAAAAATCTACCTAGAAATCAAAATTTCGTTGAATTCCGACAACATTGAAATTTTGACGTATTTTGGCGGCCATGTTGGAAATGGCGGCCATTTTGAAAATTTTAAACGCGCAGCATACAACTTCGGATGGTGATCCAACTTTGTGCAAAGTTTGAAATCAATTGGTCCAGTCTTTCGAATATAATCGCTCGGACAAGAATTATTGGAAGAATAAGAAGAAGAAGAGTAACTAGATTTGCAATTGCAATCAATAGCCGATTTCACCCCAGACTCCACATTCGATGATGTCAAATTATTCGCAGCCTCAAAATCTACCTACAAATCAATGTTCGTTGAAATCGGACAACGTTGAAATTTTGACGTATTTCGGCGGCCATCTTGGAAATGGCGGCCATTTTGAAATTTTAAACGCACAGCATACAACTTCAGATGGTGTTCCAACTTTGTGCAAAGTTTGAAATCAATTGGTCCAGCCATTTTAAGATAATCGCTCGGACAAGAATTATTGGAAGAAGAAAAAGAAGAATAATAATAATCAGAAGAAACGTATAATAACAACATGTCACCCCGACTCGTCTGGGGTGACATAATAAAAAGAATAATAATAATCAGAGGAAACGTAGAATAACAACATGTCACCCCGACAAAGTCTGGGGTGACATAATCAAAGGAGGTACACCCGAAGTCGCTTGAATTTACCGTGAAAACCTATTTCATTTATCGATGTGTCGATGTGAGCAATTATTATTTCAATGATTTGACATTCAACCACTAACAACGTACCAAAAAAAAACACAGTTACATACTTTGTTAAGTTTTCAAAGGTATTTCTTCATGTATTTTGTTTTATTATCGAAAATGGACAACAAGGATATCCAGGCTTCAATGGTAATTGTTTTGTATAATTTAAATTTTGATTTTGTAAAAGAAATAAATGCCCGATATCATGTTTTACTTTTCGAGTGTGTTTTGTCACTTTCCTGACACGACTTCTATTTTCTGAAGCTTTGTTCCATTATTTTTAATAAATCATTTTTAACTCATTTGGTCGTGTGAACAGGTCTGAAAAGAGAATTTATTTTGCCTAACATTTTTGCAGAAATGCAGTCAGAGAGCCATGCCGAGCATAACAAACACAATTTTCTCTTTATCCTGCCATTTTCCTATTAGATACTTACATTCAAAATTTTGAACATTCATTTTGAAATTATGCTGATATCTTTCAAAGCCGTGTTGACACGTGTATGGTATATTTACGTCGTTTTCATCTAGAGACTTTATCGTAAGGATTGACTTTCGTTGTAAACGGTCCAACATCACCGAATATTTTGATTCGTCGGTAGTAATACCATTCATAGCTATAACACTGTGTTCTCTTCCTTTATCCCAAATTCTTGGTTCATGTAAAGAGGTGTCATTAGAAAGATCGCACTCTAACTATATATCATCCCAAAATACTACAGGTTTTGTATAACTCCACTTGACTGAAGCTTAACAAACTGAAATTTAAAAAACAAAACGAATTAACTTTATTTGTAACATAAATCTTCCAGTGTTTAAATCCTTTATTTTGAAAAATTAAAAAAATCAAACAAAATTGATAACATAAAATAACGTACAATAAGAGTAATTATTTTACAATTAAAATTTTGAAAAGACGTAAATTTTCAAAGTGATATCAAATATTTGATCCCCCCATTCTGAAATATTTCCTTTCTTTTTGTTTATATATAAAAGCACGTTCTATCATCTAATCAGAAAATTAAAGAAAAATTAAAGGCTCGTACAAACTTCTAGTATTCAGTTTAGGGCAATTGAATATCTTAACATACATACTTCAGAGATAACAATTAGGACAAACATAACTGAACTTACCCTAAATGTGTCCGGATATTACCCAGAATGCTATTACTGTGTATGGCACGCCAAAGCCACAGAAATGAGATAAAATAGCATTATCTCAGGTAATGCTATCTTATCTGTATTTTTGTGGTTTTGGCGCAGATAAAATATCATTAACTCCTGATAATTAAATATGGAAAAAAAATTAACATAGGTCTCTATGCAATAAAGAGATAAAACATTCTTTCCTGGAGGTAATAGGTAATAAAATTGCTTATCATAACTGGTAATGAACTTGTTTATCTGTTAACAGGTAATGAACTATCTTATGATATATGTCCGATCCGTATGTAATAATTTATGGTGCCCATTGAAGAACATCCGTCGCTAAGAAAACGATTCCTTGACTACTAGCAACTAAAAGCTTTAAAAATGTGAAAAGTGTACACTTGTTACATTCTTTAATATATATTTTATTAATTCCATCGATTCATTATCACTGTTAACAGTCTCGAGTGTTCTGTGAGAAACAAAATTTACTTCCTGGTCTCGGACGTCCTTGAATAATAAATAGATAAATAATTAAGGTTTAATTAAAGTTAGCATGGTAAAACTACTATATAAAAACAGACTTTGCTTAGATCCTGCAAGAAATAGACAAAAGTCTGAAAGATTTCCATACCCCCCTCCCATTTCAATGAATTAAACATCCAGTAAGTAAGTAAGTGGTATTTTAAAGTCATAGCTTGTACAAATTAATGAGCGCACAAGAGCTCTTAAACTTCTGATATTATAAATATTAATTATTAGTATTTTTGTTCGCGAGACAAGGATTATCAGGTCCATATCAGATGAGCCCGTAGGGCGAATCTGATATGGACCTGATAATCCTTGTCGAGCCAACAAAAATACTAATAATTTTTTTATCGGTAATTCCACAATGGAATACAAACTAAATTACTTTTTACTTCAGTTATATTCCTCTTGCAATAACTTTCGTTCAATAGTGAAAAACTATGCACTATTTTTTGTCGAATTTTTATGCATGACGCGGTCACTTACGTGACGTCACTCCATTCATTCAAATGATGACGGTTACGCTAAGGAACGAAGGAAGGGGCGTCTATTGGAAGTAATGAAAATGTCACATTGAAACAAAATTCAGGATCATATTAAAGTGTGATAAGGTAGGTTGAAACTATGTGATAAATGTCTTAATGTTTTGGGGATAATCAAAAGGAAATTGTTCATATTTCAATGTCCTCAGTGGAACTGTCAAGGTGTCATGGCGTCAATTCAGTTATCATGATGTTACTCTTGTTTTGCGAACACAAGACATTTCCCCCAGTCCCTGTCACTTTTTCTTATTTATACCCCTTCAACGGCCAATAGTGCTCTGTCCCTGTTCCTGTTTCCCTTTTAAGATCTCGTCCAGAGTTGAAGTTTGCTCCCTCCCCCTTCTCTTTCGCCTTTTCTCCTGTCTA
>MJUU01072803.1:124129-170505 GCA_002080025.1 Modiolus philippinarum
ATCTGACAATTACTTATTTTTTTTCATGATCCATTTAAGTAATGTTTTATGCAAACATTAATTAAAAAACAATTACATGCATGTATATTTCGTATGTATATTTCATAGAATATACATTCATGCAACGATCACAGGTAAGTGAATGTCAAAACAGGTAATTTTAACGATGATATATTGTGATATTGTAATTTTTAATATATATTGACGAGACTTTATTGACATAAACTAATTTTACAACGACAAAGAGAAAATATACACACAATATTACAAAATTCGTTACAAATGGCAAATGGATAAGAAAAAGAAAAGAAATTATGTTACAATTCTAAAATTATTACATAGTTTTTCAGAAAAGATAATTTGATCTAAAAAGATTGAATTTAATAAGTTATTGAAATTTATCTATTTACATCTGATTGTTTTCGATATAAATCAGATAATACAGTTACATAAATCAGATAATACAGTTTCCCATAGATATTATGTCTGATTAGTTGATAGTAGAAAACAGATAATACATTTACTAGCACGCCAAAAGCACAAAAATGCAGAAAAAAACTGTATTAACAGTTAATGCTATGTTATCTTGCGATAAAACATCATTACCATATAGATTGCATAGAGACCTATGTATAAAATATTTAAAAGTACTTATCAGGAGGTAATGAGGAAACCTGATAATACATGTCTGATAATGTGCGCCAAAACCACAAAAATTCAGATAAGATAGCATTACCTGAGATAATGCTATTTTATCTCATTTTTGTGGCTTTGGCGTGCCATAACTGTGACATACATAATGTAAACCTATAAAACAGGAGGCTCTCAAGAGCCTGTATCGCTCACCTGGTCCTTGATTAACATAGACAATTTATGTTAAAGAACCCTTATATATAATTAAACTATAAATCCAATATCCCTAATTAGTTAAAGGGGGAGAAGACCTCTGTTAGTTTAACATTGGACCCCATGGGAAACACTAAGTTCCCCGTTGGCTGCCATGTTGGATATCGCGCTGACCTGAAAAACGCCTTTTTGCAAGGGACCACTCAATGACTACTGCGGCCAAGTTTTGTTCCAATTGGCTCAGTACATTCAGAGGAGAAGATCTTTGAATGTGTTTTCCCATAGGGTCCAATGTTAAAATATACCCCCCGCTGGCAGCCATGTTGAATGTAGCGCAATCCTGAAAAACATCTTTTTGTAAGGAACCACCCAAAGGCTATTGTGGCCAAGTTTGGTATCAGAGAAAAAGATCTTTGAAAATGTTTTCCCATATGATCCAATGTTAAAACTATGTTTCCCAATGGCGGCCATCTTGAATATAGCACTGACCTGAAAAACACCTTTCTTGCAAAGGACCACCTAACGACATGTTTGGTTCCAATTGGCCCAGTAGTTTCAGAAAAGATCTTTGAATGTGTTTTCCCATAGGGTTCAATGTTAAAACTGTGTCCCCCTCTGACGGCCATGTTGATTTTAGCGCAATCCTGAAAAACACTTTTTTGTAAGGGACAACCCAAAGACTATTGTGGCCAAGTTCGGTACCAATTGGCTCAGTAGTTTCAGAGAAGAAGATCTTTGAAATTGTTTTCCTATAGGGTCCAATGTTAAACTATGTTCCCCGATTGCAGCCATCTTGGAAATTGCGCGGACCTAAAACACCCTTTTTGTAAGGAACCACCCAAGGACTATTGTGACCGAGTTTCGTTCCAATTGGCTCAGTAGTTTCAGAGAAGATCTTTGAAGGTGTTTTCCCATAGGCTCCAATGTTAAAACTATGTTTCCCGCTGACGGCCATCTTGGAATTTGCGCAGACCTTAAAAACACTTTTTGTAAGGGATCACCCAAGAACTATTGTTGCCAAGTTTGGTTCTAATTTGCCAAGTAGTTACAGAGGAGAAGATCTTTGAATGTGTTTTCCCATAGGGTCTAATGTTAAAACTATGTCCCCCGCTGGCGGCCATGTTGAATGTAGTGCGATCCTGAAAAACACCTTTTTTGTAAAGGACCACCAAAAGACTATTGTGGCCAAGTTTGGTACCAATTGGCTCATTAGTTTCAGAGAGGAAGATCTTTGAAAATGTTTTCCCATAGGGTCCAATGATAAAACTATGTTTCCCGCTGGCGGCCATCTTGAAAATCACACGGACCTAAAAACACCTTCTTTGTAAGGGACCACCCCAGGACTATTGTGGCCTAGTTTGGTTCCAATTGGCTCAGTGGTTTCAGAGAAGAAGATCTTTGGAAGTGTGTTCCCATAGGGTCCAATGTTAAAACTATGTTTCCCGCTGGCGGCCATCTTCGAAATCGGGCAGACCTAAAAAACACCTCTTTTGTAAGGGACCACCAAAGGACTATTGTGGCCAAGTTTGGTTCTAATTGGCCCAGTAGTTTCAGAGAAAAAGAATTTGAAACGTTTTTTTCCATAGGGTCCAATGTTAAATTTTGGTCCCAGCTGGCGGCCATCTTGGATGACGTACAGCCCTGAGCGACACAAATTTTAAAGGGGACCACCCAAGGACGATTGTGGCCAAGTTTGGTTACAATTGGCCCAGTTGTTTCAGAGGAGAATATCTTTGAATGAAAAGTTTACGGACGGACGGACGGACGGGCGGACGGATGACGGAGGGACGACGGACGACGGACGCAAAGTGATCGCAAAAGCTCACCCTGGCATAGCCAGGTGAGCTAAAAAAGGGTCAAAGTATTTTACTCATTTTGCAGACCTATTTTGTTTGTTAAAATATGTTTGTGAATAGAATACAAAATGAAGATAATGTTGTCTATGTTAGTATTTTGTCATTTTTATCGTTTTTCTTGTGCAGTTCCCTGGTGGATTGTGGCATGTGATTGTAATGTTCGGCCATTGTGTGTGTTTTCTGTTATCTTTTCATTAATCAGGACTCGATATTTGAATGAAGTTCAATCGGAATAATAATTAAATTGAAGGTATTTTCTACCTCGGTAGGATCCAATATAAAATATGCAAAACAATGATCACAGTTGGCAGCCATCTTGGATAAGGATTGGCCTGCTTGACAATTCTAAGGAAACTGTGTAAATATTGTTGTTACATGTACTTTATGTGCTCGGAGGAAAAGTTCTTTTAATGTATTTTCTATATAGAATCCAATTTTAAACCGAGTTACGAGTTGGCCGTCATCTTAGAAAGGAACGTTAGTAGCGTGGGCCCATTATGACTAGGTTTAATCTAATTCACAGTAACTTCGGTATTTAGTCATTTGACTATTGTATATTCTGAGAAGACATTTGAATGTTTTTCTATTGGTCCAATAACTAAATACCGAAGTTACTGTGAATTTACTTTCTGCATATGCGCATTTCGACAAATTATGTCTCATCAGTGCAGATAAAAAGTAAACGTTTGGAAGACCATAACTCAAAAATGTTTAAAAACTGATAGAGAACAAATAACCAAAGTGATCTAAATGTAAAGCCAAAATCAGCTAAGGACAGAGCTTTGATTGAGGGAGATACTCCTCAATTTTCAATAAAATTTACAAAATTTTAGATATTGTAAGGTTTCAAAAATAATCGGCTATCGGGTCAGCACCGAAGTACTGACTACTGTGCTGGTGAATACCCTCCAATATAACGATATCCCTACTTGCTTGCATTATGGCCGACGTTTTGAACTGCCGAAACATATTCAAAAGAATTTATTAAGGCCATTGTGACTGTGAGAAGATCTGTGAATACGTTTTCCATATGTTTAGTATGAAAAAGTAAGGGAACGGGATAAATGTCAGGGAGACAAAAGCATATTGAAAGGTTAAAAGGACCCATGTCTTCAACGCAGTGAGGAACCTCACACCATATAGCAAGCTCTGAATGGCAACAAAAAGTAAAAAAAAGGAGTAAATTCATTTGAAGCAAACCCGTCCAATAACCCGAATATCAATAATCTATTTTTTTATGAAGACAAGGACAAGCCAATGACCAACATATTGTTGACTTTGGACAGGCACAAAAATGCAATGGGGTTAAACTCATTCCTATGGATTCAGACCCTCCTCTATGTGTGGCGAATGGATAAAAAATAAATAAACAAAAAGACTCACAGAAAAAATTCAAACTAGAAAAAGTCCAACTTATCAAGGCGAGTACCTTTACAATCAAGTACATAAAACCTGAAGACAATACACACGGGTACTGTCCTCACAAATGCTCGAACTTACTAACAGCTAGCTAAGGACATATATTCCATTGACTATATCAAGCCTACTAACATATGAAACTTCAATTGAAATACTTTTAAATAGATGTCGTATAACAATATTATAAATTATGAAAGAAGAACATGATATTGTGCAATGCAAAAAACTGCAAAAAGCAAAAAGTGTTTAGTATAGTTACAGTGTAAATCATTGAGGAGCTGATCAATATTTTGCCAATAAAAACAGAAGTAAAGATTTAACAATAATGTTGTACTTATATCTTTTTTGAAAAAGTTTGTTCAACGGATCAATAAGTTTGGAATGGCTAAAAAATAAATACACAAAAAGACTCACAGAAAAAAATCAAACTTGAAAAAAAGTCCAACTTATCAAGACCAGCACCTTTACAGTGAAGTGAATAAAAGCTGAAGACAATACACACGGGTACTGTCCTGGCAAATGCTCGAACTAACTAACAGCTATCTAAGTTTATAATTTCCATTGACTATGATATCAAGCTTACAAACATATGAAACTTCAATTAAAATACTTCTAAATAGATACCGTATAACAACATCATCAACTATGAAAGAAGAACATGAAGGAGCTGATCAATATTTTTGCCAATAAAAACCAGAAGTACAGATTCAGCAAAAATGTTGTATTTATATCCTTTATCATGCAGAACGGAATTTCCTTTAATAATAATAAGTTGACAAAATTTAGAAAACGCTCCTATCAATTTATGATATATAAACCCTTTAAAACGGAGATGTATGCTTCATAAACAGATCAAAGTCTTTTCAAATATTCTACCGAATTTTTAACACTTCAAAAGAAGTTAATTCCACTATATTCATAACATTTTTGCTGCAATTTATGACAAGAGTTTGGTAGTTAGTGCACTGGTCAATAAAACAGAAATGTGTGTAGTTGAATATTTACTTGATGCAGAAATAAAACGAAATTTGAATGGGGTTTTTGTGAAGGTTAGGAAATTAAGGTTTGCCTAGTTTTTTTCAGATCCACGCATGTTTTGCGTAAGTATAATGATGTGATATGTTTCAAATGGCGATTATCATGGATGAGGACTATTTATTAAATGTACTTGGACTTAATTTTGTTTCAATTGATTTAGTTAGTGAAAACTGCACATGTACGTATTTCCCCTGTTTTACATGTGCATTTGTTTTAAAGAGTTTGTTGTTTACCTAAGCAGTGGTGTGGGTTCTTTTACACGACGGAAATAAACATACACATTGCAAATAAGAAATTTTTCATGTTTATTAATTGTTCTAATTTTCTCTTCATTCATGTGTGGAAAAATATTTGAGGTAATCATGTGTAATCATGTTGTCATCATGAATATTGGGACAAAATTAATCATCTGTAGTTGATAACTCTCTTCCCCACTGTATTCATGATGTTATCGGTTACATTTTAATGTAATCAACCCCAACCCTGTTTCTTAAATTCTCCCTTGTGATGGTGTATTCATAATACTATATGGTCTGTGTTGCTACTTCATTGTTGAAAGACTGACATGTTGTAAGGTATATGACCCTAAATTTGATATTTATTTCATGCAGGAATTCTATATAAGGCTGAAATGTTATATTGGTATTAATTATGGTCATGTAGGTTTTTGTGATCATAATACGTATATCTTGTAATTCAATAAATATTTAAAAAAAAACACCGATTTATCATAAAGAGTAACATAAGAAATAAGCACGTTTATTCTGTGTCAGTACATGACTGGTTGTAATAATATTTCAAATTGTGTTTTTGAAGAAAAATGACTTAAAAGAATTCCCAAAGCCTATCTTGTTTTTTTTGTGATTTGATCACTCTAGAAATACATAAGTTTGTTCGTGAGGGAATTTCTTAATATATGGCTAATCTATCAAACGTTCAAAATTTTGGCATTTATAATTTTTGTAATTTCCAAATGTTATTTTTTATAGTGCTCACATCTAACATTTCTATAATGCCACGTTTTCTTGCAATCGACGCAAAGAATGCCCCGCGTTTGTCCTGATATTGTAATTGTCGACTGGCCTGAGACGCAGTGTTTTTGTCGGGTAACGGACGGCAGTGATTGTAAGAGCACTTTGCCAATTTACTATATGTTTGTTGAGAAGACATGGATGTAGCGTTGGTCGATATTTAGCAAATAATTCAACTGTAACCCCTGTGCTTACGGGTAGTCTTGAGCTACTATGAGGAAGGAACAAAGCTCATTGTTGAAGTCCTCGTGGCAACGTCCAGATGAAGAACAACAAGAAAAACATTGTTACTTTGCTTTGTTCGACTGTGTATTTGTAAATACTTTGTCTCATGTGCATTTAGTCATATCTTATTATTGTTTATTTGAACACGAAAAAAGTGTTGCCATATTTCAAAAAAGTGAAAGTAGGTAAAACTTTAATTGATTGGTTGATTGATTGATATGGGGTTTAACGTCACTTTCAGCAGTACTTCAGCTATTTCATGGCTGTCAGTTTTAGTGTTGGAGGAAGCCGGGGTGCCCTGAGAGAACCACCGATCTTAACAGGTAACTGACTTACCTTATCACTTCTTTTTATTAGAGAAAAACTCTGTATATTTTTAAACACATAGACTGTCTTTTAAACAAGAATAGAATAAATGACAAAAACTTAAATTAAAATCATTGACTAAATCATTAACTATTGTAAAAATAGACTGTAAAAATAAATTGTAAAAATAAACTTATTTCTATTTTCAATGATAATAGCAGGTATATTGACGATATCCTTACTATTGACAATCCCCAGTTTTTGGCTTATGTTGACATCATTTACCCACAACAACTGAAACTAAATAAGGCAAACAATGATTCTAAATACTGCCCTTTTCTGGATCTAAGTATCACCATTGACTCTGGTAAAATAAAAACTAAAGTTTATGATAAAAGGGATGATTTTGATTTTACAATTACTAATTTCCCCTTTCTTGACGGCGACGTTTCCCTAGCTCCATCCTACGGGGTGTAAATATCCCAACTTGTACGATTCGCTCGAATTTGTTCCACCCTTGATGATTTTAATGAGCGTAACCTTACTCTCACATCTGAACTTTTACAACAAGGTTACAGATTTCATAAATTATTAAATACTTTTAAGAAGTTTTACAGAAGATATGAACATTTGATATCTAGATATGACGTGACTCGGAAACAGCTAATAACAAAGGGCATTTCTCATCCTCGATTTTATGGAAATGTTGTTAAAAAATGTCAAAAACTGATTAATAATCCAGAAAAACTGGGACGTAACTTACATTCTTTACGTAATAGTGGTTATCGACGAGATATTCTGAACAAATCCGTTAAATTGGCTTTGGATTCCAGTGACCTGAAGACTTTACATATATACTGGCCTCTCACTGATACTGCCGATGTCTGCTGAAATACATGAAGACTCTTTACCAAACCCTTCGGGAAGTTTTGAGTTTGATTTTTCTTCCGTAGTGCGACAGTGTTTTACCAGCAGACTAGATTCCTTAAGCTAGCCGGCAGTTTAGCGGCGAGAACTTTTTGACCCTTCTTTCAAAATAACGTTTTGTCTTATGCTTTTTCTGTTCCAAGATAGTGGTCATTGAGTTAGTAGTCTACCTGTATTGGGTTTTATTCGCGTGTTTATGATACTATAGGGAAACAGGATAGAGAAAGGGGAGGTTTGGGTACCCATAAACCGGTTTAACCCTACCACTGGCTTTTGCTGGTGCCGGTACCAGGTCCGGCTATCCCGAGTTCCTATCGTTATTTATGTTTGTCTCTTGTTTTCATTATTGTTTTTCTGGTGCAGTTTGCTTGCAAATTGTGGCATGTGATTGTAGTTCCTGGCCATTGTAGGTGTTTGCTGTTTTCCTGTTTTTGTAATTTGACTAATTTTCCATCCATGTTTTTTTTTATTTTCTAATCTGAAACATGTATGTACAATGTATATGTACGTAAAGAATCTTGTTTAATTATGCATAAGCAAACTATAAATAAACATATATTGATTGAATTCAAAGTAAATTCTAGTTTTTTTTAAATGCCAAAATGAACGATTTAAACTTTTTGGTGCAGTACGGAGATAAATGCAGTATAGAGTAAATAAAATTCTAGTCAAAATATACAAGTTTGATTGAAAACATCAGTTTAAGCTAAAACTAGATGTTGTTGGAAACGACAGCTATCCCTTCATTCTCTTTTAGACACAGAAAATAGTTGTTATTCACCCTGGGCATAATTTTTTTTTAAATATTTTTCAATCAAACTATTGATAGTCGTTATTTTTCCTAAAAGAATTCTAGGATATATGGTTGTTTAGTAGAAAAAAATAACTGCTCTTTGAGACTTTCAGGAAAATGACCAATATTTGAATCAACTGTTTTTGAATTCCAGTTCATGAACATGTTTATCCTAAACTACACAACAATTTAAGTATGGTTGCTAGATGGAATTACAAAAAATAAGTGGTTTTTGAGACTTTCAGGAAATTTACAAAAATTGGAATCAAATATTTTTGCAATCCAGTTGATGAAAATGTTTGTCCTAAACTACACAAACAATGTAAGTACGCTTGCTAGGTACAATTCCAAAAAATAGGTGGTCTTTGAGACTTTAAGGAAATTTAACAAAATTGGAATCGATTTTCTTTAAATCCAATTGATGAGAATGTTTGTCCTAAGCTACACAAACAATTTAGGTATGGTTGTAAGGTAAAATTCCAGAAAATAAGTGGTCTTTAAGACTTTAAGGAAACTTACCAAAATTGGAATCAAATATTTTTGAAATCCAATTAATGAAAATGTTTGTCCTAAGCTACACAAATATTTTAAGTACAGTTGCTAGGTAAAATTCTAAAAATAAGTGGTCTTTGAAACTTTTAGGAAATTTACGAAAATTGGAACCACCTTTAGGAATTCTTATTTTTTACCAAACACTTGTCAGATTACAAGATAATATGCCAAAATTTAAAAAAATATGTGTTTTTGACATTTTAAGGAATTTAACTTATTTGGAAACGGAACCATATATCCAAAAGCCTATTGCAAATCTGCAGACTATATGCAACAATTCTGCATAAAGATTTAATCACTAAATCCAAAAATGTAGGAGGAGTCTGTGTCATATGCCACATGTGTCAAAATCCACATCATTGGGTCTTTGTCAGAATTGACATCTTGGGGTCTCCTGTTTGGATCAAGATAAAGATAAAAAATGCGAAAGTTAATTTCGCATCTGCAGACTATGTGTAACTATTCTACAGCAAAATTTGATCCCTAAATCACGTCACATTCAACATGTGTCAAAATCGACATCTTGGGGCCTCTTGTTTCCATTAACACCCCCCAAAAAATCAAAATCCGAAAGCTTATTGCGCATCTGCAGCATATGTGCAACAATTCTATAACAAAATTAAAACCCAAATTCCAACAATGTAGGAATATTTCAAGTCACATCGCTTCGGACAGACGAACAGATGGACGGACGGATAGACGGAGTCATAAACAATATCCTCGAACTTTCTTCAGAAAGTGCGGAGATTAATAAAATGGCTGTATAAATATGACGGCATGCAGAATAAATATTTGTCCTGTAATTAATGTACCTTTCCACCTGTATTGCATTGAAATATTTACGTGATGTCACACCCAAAAACAATCTTTGACTCTTTAACATTTAAAAAAATCTTCCAAAAGATAACATTGCATGTAATGTATGTTGTTACATGTCGAATAGATTTTATATGACTTCTGATTGGCCGTTAAATCGCTTTCATGTCATGCTATACCGGGACGGTAAGAAAAATTCGCGGCAAAAGCAATTAATTCTTTTCCGTTGCAAGGTTACATTCTAAAACAAATCAACAACGGCCGTGCAGAATGTGGTCGTAAACGGTTTAAATTACAAAACAAAAAATAACAAACCTTCGAATATAAATGACAAGTTGAAATTCTAAAAATTGAATTTACATGGCAAAGGTGATCTCTTTTTCTTAAGTATGAAGATACAATCTGGATCTATGATAATAACGTCAACGAGTGTTAAGTGATAAATAATCAAAACATGTTTCATATCAACTGTTTATTTTTTTATTTATTTTTTTTTTTTTTTTTTTAATTTTTTTTTTTTTATTTTTTATTTTTTTTTTGCTTAACAAATTCAAAACTTATACGTATTTTAAAAATCTTGTCAGAGTCACTAATTTCAATACGTATCAATGTGCTTGTGATACAAGAAGTTGAAAAGTTTGCGTGCCAAGAATATCTCCACTTGACAACAGAAAATCAAGGCCCGACAATATTGACAATAGGAGGTTTCTTACGACCAATCATTTAAAGACTGCATACCAAGTTTCAAATCAATTCTATATCCTGGATATTTTTAGAAATGTGCACAGAAAAAATCTATTTCGGTACATTTTGTAACCATTCCAGGTAGTACAGGTAATTTAAGACTTAAATAAAACGTCCCTTACAAGTTATCATGAATCCCTCCAACAGAAGCTTGCAAAAATGTGATGAAAAATTAACGTTTTCTATATTTTGTTAATAAGTTTATAAATAGTCAAACAGAAAGTACGTGGTTAACATGACTTACATTAGGACGCTCTTACAAATAAAGATATAAAGGCTGCATGTTAAATCAATCCCTTCTTTAGGAGATGGAGGCAAAAACAAAAACATCGAACAGAATTGTCAAAAGCCAAAGTCAAAGAGGCAAAAAGACAAAGCAGGTAGAAAAATTGTCGATCGTAATGGTCATGCAATTCAAAAATAAAATATGAGAAAGAGACGAAAAATTCACATGTCTAACAGAAATAAAAATCTGGCACATCTGAAAATACGACATTCTTTACAACTAATCATATATAGCCCTTTCTATAAAGTGTTGTGATCTTTTCCTGGATTGGAACTCTCCCATCAATTGGAGGTACGAGCACACTTTGCTTCCGGTTATCATTATTCTTATATGCTCCGACGAAGAGAGTTGAGAATGACAAATAAAACATAACCTGAGGTGCTTCTTGCCACTGAGTCTCGCTACATCACTTAAAAGTGATCTGCAGGTTGAATTGATGTTAAAAATTTTGAATTTGTGTACTTTCATTGAACTGTTTCTAAGTAATTTATGCTTTATTATTATAAAATTTTGTTAATAAACAGGTGCTTGTGATACAAGTTGTAGCGAGCCACTTATCCTAATAGCCATTGTTTGTTGTAATATTCCTATAGTAGGAAAAACAATATTTATTTTCGGATGAATAAAACGAAGGAGAAAATAATGTTTCTTATTTATGTCGTCGTAACGCGTCAAAGATTATTTAACGGCCATTAATTAACTACAAACCATTCAAGAAATATTTTTTATTTTGTTTAGGAGGAGATATTATCCCAGAATCGTATAAAAATAACTTTCAAAGCCCGAATTCTGAAGAAAATAGAATTTTTAATAAAACATCCAGAAAAATGTCGAAACGATCTTCAAACCCTCTCAAGGCTTAATCACGAATTACCGCTAAATGAAATGATTGATACCGTCTTTCCGCTTCTAATTTTCGTTTCAACAGGCTGAACTTTTCAGTTGTGATTACGCAGTAATATGGCATTTCTTTGGTGATCGAATCTGTTGATGTTTTGTTGAATTTTAAAAATATTTTACTTGTATAAATTTAAATATTTAGTATTAAAGTAAGTACTTAGCAGAAAAGAAGTTTCCACATCACCATCAGCCCAATTCAAATTGTTTTCCTTTCATTAAACTAGAAGAACGGTTTTCTCTCTAATCTATCAACCATTTTAAGATAGACAAAAGGGTTTCAATGCAATAACTAGTTAAATCTATTATATTTTGCAAAATATAAGAAGTCTTTTAGATCATTTGTACTGCTATGTAATGTCTCCAACTTACTAAATCTTATTAATGTTGTCTTAAATCGGGGTATAATCCTAGAATCCCGTAAAAATAACTTTCAAAACCCGAATTATCAAAACATTTTAAGATTTTTAATTCCAAATCCCAAAAGGTTGACAATATAAATCCCAAATCCCGTTAAGGGTTCTTCGCGAATTCCCACAAAAATAAAATGACTAACACGGTCAATCCGAAGAAGTCCTTCCGCCCCTTTGTTTTCCCACCCTTGTTTTTTCAATCAACATATCCCTTCATTTGTGAAAAGGAAGTAACTTGCAGAACTGTGTTTCTATGATTCAATGATCAAATCTTCGATGTGTGTCGATTTTTTTTAAATAATTTTACATGAAATAATGTAAACAAACTAAATCAATTCAGTAAATGCTACTCCGGGAAAAGAAGCTTTAACGTCCCCTACAGCTCAAAAAGGTTTGTTATCTACTCCCTGAATTTGATCAACAGTTTTCTATTTACCTTATTGTTCGTCAAAATCCACCAGCTTAATTAAAATCGTTTTCTATTAACATATCTCTTTTCGCTTATCCACCATTTTATTTAAGATTCCCGACTCATGGTAATAATAATGGATTTTATTTCACATAATTATTCAAATATGATAAAAAAAACCTTGTTTTTATTTAATGATAGCTTATCATCCCCTGTGACATTTATATACAAATTGTATCTTGAATATTACCCTGTTTCAATTTAAAAGTATCAGTTTATGATCTATGAACATAGTATCAGATCGTGTGGGTAAATAGTGTATCTTGTTAACTGTTTAAATAGTTTCCTGAGTTAACTTCTAATCATAATCTGGATATGAAGTCCCGTTTACACGATCAAAAATTTTTATCAAAAGACATTGTCAAAGTTTTTGATGGGAAACTTGGTCAAAACAACTTGGTCAAAGTATCCTGTTTACACGACCAAAGTTTGTTCGACAAATACCAACAAATAGGCAGGAAAAACCAAAAATACATGGGCGATTATGAATAATATCTGCCATTTTTGTGCATTTTTATTTAATTTGAATCTGATCAAGGGACATGAGGTTGAGCTCAATCCAACCCTAGAGGATTGTGGGCAGGGACATGGCGTCCACAAGAATGAAGCTGATGGTTGTTGAATTTTTAATTTAATTTAGTTGTATAAATTCAAATATTTAATTATTACAGTAAAAACTTGACAAGAAAAGAACCTTGCACATAACCATCAGCTAAATTCAATTTTTTTACCATTCATTTAAACAGAAGAACGGTTTTCCCTCTAATTTATCCACCATTTCAAGGAAGACAAAAGCTACTACCTAAAGATTCATTTAAAATTGCCCATGCAAATCAAGAATCAATTTCTGTAGTACATAAAAAAAGGTTTCAATGCACCTTTAAACTAAATTAATCTTTTATATTTTGCAAATTTACGAAGTCATTAAGATCATTTGTACTGCTATGTAATGTCTCCAACTTGCTAAATCTTATTAATGTCGTCTTAAAGGGGGTATAATCCTAAAATCTCGTAAAAATAACTTTCAAACCCCGAATTATCGAATTGTATTTGCAAATTTTTAATCCCTAATCCCAAAAGGTTGACAATATAAATCCAAAATCCCGTTAAGGGTTCCTGACGAATTCCCATAAATGTAAAATGACAAACACGGTCATCCTTGAAAAGGTCCTTCCGCCACTTTTTTTCCATCCTAGTTTCTCAACCAACTTATCCCTTAATTTGTGAAAGGGAAGTGACTTGCAGAACTATGTTTTACGGATTCAATTATCAAATCTTCGAAGGATGTCATTTTTTAAAATAATTTTACATGTAATACTGTAAACAAATTTTACATTTCAGTACATGCTACTCCGAGAAAAGAAGTTTGCACCTGACCTACAGCTGACATAAGTTTGTTATTTAATCACTAAATTTGATCTACTGTTTTTTATTTACTTTGTCGTTCGTCAAAATCCACCAGCTCAATTAAAATCGTTTTCTATAAACATTTCTTTTAGCTTATCCACCATTTTATGTAAGATTCCCGACTTATAGTAATAATAACATAGATTATTCAAACATGATAAAAAGAAAACCTTAAGTTTATTTAATGGTGTAATCAGATCGTGTGGCTTCATAGCATATAGTGTTTGAATTAGTTTAAACTGTTTAAATAGTTTTCGGAATTTATTTCTGATCAATATTTATGTCAGATCCTTCTTGCAAATCGTTATGATCGGTGTTGAAAATGTTAAATGAAAGTGGAAGAAATTTATAAAAGTCAATGTTTTTGACATTACGATAGAAATTATTTGAAATTAAATCTGCACAATTCAGTGTCAATACATGTACCTTTGAATTAACAGTTCTAAAAAAGAAAAAAATATGAAAGAGATATAGCTATCGTGAATTATTATTGAAAATAAAATTGATAATGAATGTCATTTGAGAAATTGAGGAACACCCTTTTCCTTCATTAAAAGAAATGTAAAAAAACCCAAGTTGATGTTTTCTATACACCAGAGGTAAATGTAATAAAAGGGCTTCTGGACCCTGAAACACTTAAAGATATCAAAATAGTTGTATCCTTATAAAACTGTTATTACAACTGAAGAAAGAGGAGGACCAAACATCTCTTAATATCTAAATATTTTGAATTCATGTTTATTATTTGTATGTTATGTATTGTTTCCTTTAGTTCCTAATTGGGGTGATATTTGCATTAATAAAGATATAATATATTCTTGATATATTTTGGTTTCTAACTGGTTGTTCATTGACCCAAAGACGAGTGCTGTATACAGAACATGACATGCTTAACCTTTCGGAGCACTTTATGTCACTGTTTTTTTCAGCGTTCACACTGTTTGTGCTTTAGTTTTTTTGTGTTGTATTTGAAGTTTTTGTGTATTTTGGGAATATGAAGTGTTTTTGGTCTTCCGTCTTCTGGTGTTCTTGCCTTTGTCTTAATTGACTCGAGATTTTGATTATATCAGTCTGGTGCTTTAAGTTGGTATTCTAACGCGGTTGTTTTGAATAACATTTATTTACTTTACACTAAGTAAATGGCATATGAAATTAATGGAAGGAGCTTTAGCTGAAAAGATCCTTGCTTTTCTTTCTCTAACACATTGAAGTAGCATGGAATATATACTTTTATTTTTATAACATGTTCAATTTAAATATTAAGTAGGTATTTTGAAGGAATATTAAAAAAATTACTATTAATTTCAAAGTTTGAATTTTGAAGAAAACAAAACAACCTTTTGTAGTTAACAATGAAAATTGCAAATCGTTGTAGAGCGCTTTAAAAGGTAGCCCACATTTGTTTAATGACTTCCTAATACATTCTCTTGACCAATTAAAAATAATTGTGTCACCTCTTTATTTTTAATAAAGCTCGTTTTTTCTACTTAAGGGATAAGCTTATTGTTTACGAATTGTTGTTAGACAAAACCTAAATTTAAACACACAAAATCCAAGTAGCAGGTAATCCTTATATTGCCAGCAGCAATGTAATAAAAATGCCTTAAATTTTCTCTCATATACATGTAGTGAACTGACAACAATTTGCAACTAAATATACAGTATAAAATCAACTTGAAACATGTAGTGAATTGAAAATATTTGCTCTATTAAAAGAGGGAATAAGTTGGGGAGATGAAAAAAAAGTTATCAAGCCTTTGTGTAAAATACTTGCAAATACGAACTCCCTGGTTCAGGTAAAAATACTGGAAAAGCTTCCTATTAAATTTTAACTTTATAATATTCGTAGTGATCAGACCCAAGAATGTTTGCGACACTGAATTGTCTTTAATAAGTTTATGGTAATTCCAAAGTTCATTATGTAATTATTTCTTTGTTTTTTTTATAGCTTTAATGACTTGAAATTGTACATGACATTCTGTTACAGAAGCATGTTCGTTGTGATAAGTTAATTTGATTGACCTGATACTTTTCAAATGACATTTAGAAAGGGGGTATTTGTAAACTCATGGTATCAGTGTACCTCGAAAATAAAGAGACATTCCAATGCTAAGTGTCGTTTTGAACTTACTATGAGTAAAGATCATTTTTGAAGGCGTGATGGTGACTTTAATATGAAAAAAAACAATAAAAACGTGGTTCAATTACATTGTTTTACCATGAATTTGTTTAGACTTTGTTTCGTGTACATTTACTCCAAATCCTTTCATTGCTTATCGTATGGCACGACATCTCTATGCTTCCATTTCAAGGAATGAATGACAAAGGAATGGTACTGTGTAATGTATGGTTTCATTTTGTTGAAACTTGTACATATTCATAAAATCATAGTTGCAAAATACGTGGAAAGCAGAGTAGCGTGTGTACACTTTACGTCTATGTCCATTATCACACAATTACAATATTATTGTGCCGAAAAACTTTTAACAACTATAGTTATAGTGTTTATATAGTTATAGTTCCAATGTTGTTCTCTATCAGATATTACACATATTTCGGTATATGAATTGCAATGGCAACCATAGTTATTTCGAAATTTTCAAATCAATATCAATGAACTTGTAACCCCCTTCCAAAAAAAATTTGGGCATGGATTCATCTTACAATCAAAGTCATACATATTGCTGTAATCAAAATACAATAATTAGCAGAAGATACAATCTTCAAACAATGTCCATATTTGGTATTTTTCCATGGTCACCG
The DNA here is from genome assembly GCA_002080025.1 of Modiolus philippinarum. Classification (NCBI taxonomy): domain Eukaryota; kingdom Metazoa; phylum Mollusca; class Bivalvia; order Mytilida; family Modiolidae; genus Modiolus; species Modiolus philippinarum. The sequence goes on from MJUU01072803.1 coordinate 140,918, forward strand.
TTGTTATTTTGAAATTTTCAATTCTGTGGAACTCTTGTTAAAATGACAGACACCTTTGCTGTAAAGTTTAATCGAGCTAGTGTTAAAATTTTTACTATAGTGGAAAAAAGGTAAAAATATCCAAAATTTCATTTCCACAGAGGATTTTTATTCAAGACACTACTCTTTTGTACTCCAAATGTACCCTGAATTAATTCCGCTTTTACAAAAAAAAATGTTTCTTTCACAACAAGATACTTGGGGCCAACATCCTACAAAGTTTGGAAGTTGTAGGTGTAATGGTCTTTGAGATCTGGTGCGGAAAAGTTCACGGAGACGAGAAGAAAAAAGAATAGACAATATCACAATGGGAAATAATCAAACACAAAGTATCGGGAAAATTAGAGAATGGACATTTAGATTCGATTTACAGAACCAACAGAGATGGAGACAGTTAAAAATGAATGCGAAAAAATAAGCCAGGGTATATCCAACAAAAACACTAAAGTTCCAGTTAGAATTATGTTTAACATTATTTGTTTACTCAGTAAAACAATAAATAAATCAGTTGGTAATTTATTCCCTTTCCGAGTTTACACATATTTCGTTATACGGATTTGCAAATGTTTTGATTTCATCGGCACTAAAGAGACATAAATTGTCGAAATGCGAATATGCAGAAATTAAATTTACAGTAACTTCGGTATTTGTTTACTATTGCCATTGGGCCGATGCCTCTGCTGGTGGACTGTTAATCCTTGAGGGTGTACACCAATCCAGTAGCCAGTATTTCACTGCTGGCCCGAAAGCCGATTTTATTTGAAAACTTGCAATATCTGAATTTAAAAAAATAAATGCTTTAAACTAAGGAGTATCCCCCTTTTGAATAGGTCTGTCCTTAGCTGATTTTGTCTTTCCTATTTAGATTCTATTGGTAATTTATTTTCTTTCAGATTTTACCCATATTTTCATAAATTGATTTCCAAATGTTAGATTTGAACTACACTGAAGAGACATAAGTTGTCAAAATCCGCATATGCAGAAATTTAATTTACTTCGGTATTTTGTTATTTATTGAGTTAAGGAAGGGCAATTTACAACATAAGGTTAATATTAAGAACTATAACATCATAATAGTAGGTGTTCATTAAGGTTTTAGTTTAGGAGTAAGATTAGGGTTTAAGCTGCGTTGCGCTATTTAATCGCACATTAAAAAAAATTAAGAGTCGGATACGGAATATGTTTGTTTTCGGGGTCTGAACAGTGATTTGACGGCTTTTCCTTTGTGACGCCATAATTAAATGACAGATGTGAAAAGTCATATTTTGTTTACTTTGCCGCGAATTAACTCCCTTTTCCTGTAAATAATGTTTAATCCGGAAACTTTGTAAAATATCTCTGTTGAAAGCATGGTGCCATATACATATTGTTTGTAACTAATAAATAACATCATAAACTATCTGTTCACAGGAATGCATAAAATTCTCAAGGATAAAAAGTTCATTTCTATTAAACTAAAGATTGCCTTTCCATATTTTCCCCGTGCATTCTATATAAACTAAGTCGAAAAAAACGGCTAAAAAATGAGCAAACTTTGAACTCAATTCTAGAAAAACCAAGCATGGTGACCCATACCTCATATTACAGATTTCGGGTGAGTATGATTGGTTCTTCAATTGTACCGACTTGCAACACATTCTCATGGATATGAATACCTTAAGGTTGAATAAGGTTGAGGCTAGAGTTGAACGTCAGAGTCAATATTCAACAAGAATAGGGTTAAGGCATAAAATCAAGGTAAAGGTTAAATTTTGCTTTCGTTTGTATGAAGACAGATGAAATTCATTATTTTGGGTTTAGGTAAGCATGTTTTAAATGATATTATCGTTACGGTTAAAGGGTAATAAGGGTTACGTTTGGGCTTAGGGACGGGGATACAAATTACAGATTAATGGAAGGGGTAGATAAAGGAAAGGTTCGGTTTGGTTAGGATTACATAGTTAAATATAGCTTATATAGCTTATAAGGGTTAATGGTTTTGGATATTGAATAACACATTATTAAGTTCAACTATCATGTTGATTAGGAATACACATATCCTTTAGGGATATTGATTGAATGATTTTTATCATTTGGATTTAAGTAAAGGTTACATGTAGCACTTGGGTTTGTTTAATCAATCAATTTCAAGCATTATTGGGGTTTCGAAAAATCAATAAAGTTCCAGCTATTTAATTAGCATTTTTGTGATTGTTAAGGACTAAGGAATAGATAAGGGTTAGAGATTGTGTTAGGTTACGGTTAGATTTAATTAAGGATTTAGAATTAGAGTAGTTAACAATGGTTATAAATGTTAGATTTGTGTTATGTTTTATGATAAGGGTGAGCAAGAAAAAAGTGGGTTTTGGGATCAGGGTAAGAGTAAGCTAGCATCTGGATTAAGGTTAAGAGTAAGCCAGGGTTACGAAGGTTTATTTTTATGACCGGTAAGACAAGAAAAGGGTTCGAAATTAGGGCTAGGGTAAGTTTAGGAATTAAGGTGAAAGTCATATAGATTAAGTCATAGATAGGTTGGTTTTTCGTTTTATATTTAGTATTAGTAAAAGCAATAGGCCATGGGCTGCAATCACTTTCCGTGCACCGTACCCCCCCCCCCCCCCCCCCCCAAACTTCACATCTAGACCGATTTTTTTCAGTCCTCATATATCCCCTCTTTAAAATAAAACATGTTAATACGAACATAACATGCACGCATAGACAGTGTAGGGACAATTATATAGTACACCACTAAGAATTCGTGTATTTTCGTTTTAACATAAATTTCATCTTTTAAGCTCCATAATTGGTTAATGATAAGTAATATGTACTGAAATTTGGTACCAGATTGAAGCTTAGCTAATATCCTTTACAATGAACTCAAGTTTGGCCACTTTTCTCCATTTTTATGATCAAGGGATACAAGCAATGTACCCCTCCACCTGCAAAAAACTTGTAAAAATGACGATTTTAGGCTGTCAATTCCTTTCAAATAAACAACCCTTGTCAGTTGATCTAGTTTTTATGCCTTACTTATCAGTTGTGATACAATATTGGGGAATAAAACAATTAAAGTCCATAAAATTTTAATTTTCGCTATAAAATTTTTGAAAAATTTCGGAATTTTAGATTTTTTTCACAATTTCGACTTTCTAACTTTATGGTTGTAAAATATGAATATATATTTAATAATTTCCGATGTAAGAATGATTGTCAGAAATGTCACAATTAGCACCCCTCTCCTAAAAAGTTAAGGGAAAATATGAAATATTCAGGCCTTAAGTTTTTTTTCTGCAACTTCGGTATTTTTGTATTATAATACGAAAATAATGTTTTATTGGGGTTTGTGTATTTCATTAAAGCTGACATGAGAAGGTAATTCAAGTAGATTTAAACTTTTAAAAGGTCTCTTTTTGACTCTTCTGCTCAAAATTACATGCAAAATGGAAATTTTCCGTTTTTCAGAATTTCTGCTATTTTGACTTTGAGATGCAAATACTTTATGAAATTGTTATATAACTAAAAATATAACTAAAAATTGTTGATTACACATCCTTTCATTATGTCTAAGCCATTCGAAAATATGCTTTTAAACATTTTAGACTAACTACAGTCTCATAAATTACAAACATATTAAAAATTAAAATTATTAAAATTAAAATTATTGCAGTTGGAGTTAGCATATGTGTTATGGTCTCGTGTTCATTTACTCCATATCATTTCGTAAAACATTTAATACAGGAGTTTGTCTTTTATTGCAGTGTGGAGTTAGTATAACAATTCCCCGTTGAAGAGATGTATGCTCTTTATTTTTCTTAGATATGGTGTACTTGTACATGAGATAATATCTCATGTGTACACTTTGTTCAATTACTATTATATAAATTTATGGAAGTTCTAAAAGCGAAGGATTAACTGAAACATCGTAGTTTTGTCCTTTGCTATATTGGATATTACTGATTATTCGGATTTCGGTTGGTTTTATGCATTTTAAACATTTTTTGAATATGGATTTCCTTTGTTTAGGTTCTAGTGCTGCTGATGAGGAATTAATTTCCGAAATGGCCATACAGCTCATTGAAATTATTGCAATTGGAGTAAGCCGATGTGTTATGGTCTCGTGTTCATTTACTCCATATCCTTTCGTAAAATTTTACCCCTTACCACAACTATTCAACAAAATTTATTTCATTTCATTCAGCCTGAAAAGCTTAAATATTGTAAAAATGTCCAATAACATATCATTTCAAACACCAAAATACACAGAGACTCTCATTTATCACAAATAACACCATTTGCGTGGTTTATGGGCAGTTATACAGCAATTCAACTTTGAATATTGTAAAATTCCGAAATGCTGAAAATTCCCATTTTGTCAGGAAAATCGCCCAAAATATACAGTTTTATCCATATTTTGGCGTTAAAATTGCATATTGCGATATATAAAATGCATTCTTTTAAAAGAAAGTTAAACATTAGTATGTTTTATTCACATATATCTACAGACAGGCATATTCTGGTGATTTTTAAGCATCATTTTCTTGGGGTAGGGGTAACAATTTCAGTATTAAGAGTCACATTGAACACTCTTTGTTCTTCTCAACATTGCTTTAAGATAACTTATATATCGGTTAGACTAATGAATTGGCATATCTGCAGATAGATCCTCCAGATTTGCCACATATAACTATTCGAAATTGAATTTTGGACAAATCTGAAATGATGAAAATTCCCATCTTTCATCAATTCTGTACAAAATATTTAGTTTAAGCTGACAAGTTGGACTTAAAATGCCAAATCTTGATAAAAATTATGCAACATTGTTATACATGGAATAATTACATGTCTCTGTTGTTAATAATTTTTAAACAATCATATTTAAAATTCTCAACAGGTTCGGGATAATCCCAGTAGGGATAATTATTAGTTATTACATGTCATTTTCCCTATCAGCCCTGGCATATTAGGCTGTGACTCCCATATCAAGCCCTAAGGCGTAGCCTGAGGTCTGATATGGGTCGATGTTTAACACCAGGGACGATATGAAAAACGTGATGTAATGATCTTATCATCATTTATCGCATTTTCTAAAGTTTATGAACATGTAAACATTTTAAATCTAAATTTAATGTAAAACAATAGTTTTACAAATTCAATAAATTAATACCACAGAAAACAACAAATGCACATTGTTCAAATTAGACAAAATGCATAAAATAGTGAATTATTGATGTATACAGAAAACGGATCGAACAATCATCTATATGTATATGTCCTTAGCTAGTTCATGCCTTTCTATTTTAATTATTTTTGATGATTTGTTCTCTATAGAGACATTAGAGAGATTGGCAACTTGTAGTTAATGGTGTATGTAACTGACAACGAATGAAACTCTCGGTAATTTTGCCTATCGCCATTTTAAATAACAATCCGACGAAATTTATCTACAATATCAGCTTTCACAAAAATCATCGAAGAGTTCTGAGTGTGTTGTTAACATATCAGTTGCATCCTCGGTACTATATGCCTGTCACCCTTGACGTGTTTAGTAGTTGCCAATCTGTATCTCTCTATCACTGATTCTTATCGCATCTTTCAGTTTTGTTCCTATCATCCCTACTAGTAACAATTTGTGCATGAATAAAGACCAGTAACTGGTCTAAATGGCCATTGCCTGTGTAAAAAATAGATTCATACAAATCAATGAAAAAAATAACTAAAACTCAGCTTGAGTATTCTGACTTTTGTCAGAGTATACTTGTTTTAGAACATGTTAGTTATGCGTTCGTCCCGATCATTTAAAAAATGTCAATGTCATTTCAGTCAATCGATCGGATTGTTTATTTCAAGTGTCACTTTTTCCTTTCACTTAACTTTTGTTCTAAATAAAGCCAACTACATGAGATTGATACAAACGTGGAAATTAGCATGGAGCAAACCAAATCAACAAAAACGGCGAACGAAGATGTCATGACTGATGGCGTCAAGTTGCTTAGTTAGCCAACAAATGCATTCGGTAACACACATGCATGCAATCATTATCAAAAATATGTCCATCTAACACCTCGAGTGAACGCAAAGGTGCCAATGATAAAATGTCTAACCTTGAAATTAGGATATCGCTTCTCTTAATTCTCTTATCCGGCGTCCATAATTGTGTATATTTGACTGAAAACTTTCAAATTAAATGGCATTACGCTTTAAAACATCATAATGCTCAAATGATTGTGAAAATTGTCAAAGCGTCTGCTACACCGGAAATGTACAGTACACTACACTTCAAGGACCGACAACTACATAAAATCAAAGAACTGAAGTGCTGTTGAGATTGCAACGCATTCTGAGATAGCAAAAACCGTCGATAAATATTATGTTGAGATCGTGAATTATGAATAAAATTTTAATCTTTTTCTCTGAATGGATGAGTTCATTTATAGGAGACTCGAACAGACTTAGTAGGTCTCACACATCGCCATTGCCAATAAAATAAGACCGGTTATTCGGATACACTGAATCCAATTTCTTTCCAAACCAACACTATATTTATATATTTCACTGCTTTGTAATTTATCCACGTAACACTAAGTTTTTTTTGAAGGACTTCAAGTTGCACATGTCTCAAATATACCCCTCTTGTTACTGATGCTTTTTTCCTCCGTTCTTTGTTTTAACTCACCTGGGTGAAAAAAAACAAAATGAGATATTGCAGAACGTGGGGTTCTGGCAAATCTGTTTGTCATTTGGCAAAGCCAGAATATTTACGGCCCAACTTTATAACTTGAAAAGGAAGGGGGGTTACCGGTATGTTTTTTCTTTTTTTTTCTTGACGGAATATTTATTTTTATTCACTTGTATCAACAAACTTAAGTTTGGACAGAAAGCTAACTTCAGAATATTTTTTTTCATTGTTATTGCAGCCAATATTTTTTTCATATAAAACAGCTTCATATTATTTTGGGGGAAAAATCATAGTTCCCCTGGCTTTCAAATTAAATAGCCGGTCCCTTATTTCCGAAAATTTGAGAGTTAGATTTTTTTTATTTTCATTTTTTTTACCATACTTTATGTAGAGTATTATTGCAATAAGGTGTTTGCAAGAATATTTGTTTTTAACTTTTATTCGGAATGAATGTTTACTTAAAACTAAAAAAAAATGTCAGACCCCCGAAGTTGAATATTTTCAGGTTACCCTTTCATCTCTCATTTCTCTCATTAAATAAACAAAGCTTGTAAAACAAAATAAAAAATAGAGCAATTCTAACATTTTCCAAACAGAATAACAAAGAAACTATTATAAAAACATAAATAAAATATACAAACACTAGGTACACCAAAACATTTAACAAAATTGTTTACAAAATAAGAAACTGCTGACGGTGAGATTCGAAATGAAATACTAGCTGCTTTTGGCATGTAAAAACGTTTACATTTGAGATATCATCCACAAACAAATACTTCAGGGTAAAAAGGGTAATGAAAATAATTAGATAAAACTGTTACCTCTCTAACAAGACAAACTTCATCTTCAAAACCAGTAATATCTTACCTTTACCTTTACTTCCAATGATTCCAGTATGTAAAGTCCGATAAAAAATCATGTTGAAACATGCTCCCTATATACATGTAGTGCAATTAAAAAAACAAGTTCGATACTATAAATTACAGGGAAGGACTTCGATTTGACATACAATCCTTTGGATGACGGTATATGGTGGGAGTGCTGCGAAACTGTACATCTTATTTTTATCATAATGTGCCATTTTCTTATATGTGCATATCTATGGTATGAACATACCATAAAAAAACTATCGACACAAATACCATAAGAGAATGGTTTCGTACAGCTAATGCTGCACAAAAGATAAAATTCAAAATATTTGACCCCATCACTAAGACTGGATTCATATTATGGAATGGCACCTCTGGGAAACCCCTTCTCTCCCCTTTTTCATTCCAAGAATCTCCACTGAAACAACAGGGCCGATTGGAACAAAACTTTGTCACAATGGTCCTTCGGTACTGTACCCTCAGTTGCATAGGTCTGCACCCATTCCAAGATGTCCAAACAGCGGGACAAAACTTAAACATTTGTTCCTATGCCATAGAAATTCATTTATAGACCTGGTCTCTTAACTGACCTCTGATCGGATTGGAAACAAACTCGATTACAATAAACTTGGGCGATCACTTCAAAATTTGTGTCCATCAGGGTTGCTCAAAATTCAAGATATTCACCAATGGGAAAAGAAGTTATTCATCGTATCCTTATAGGAAATTCATGTCATTATGATTTCTGAAACTGATGTCTATATGATGTCGGTCATGGCCTGTGAGCAATACAGTCATTGAGAGCCTCTCCTTTATTCTTCGCTCGCTTTTAAGGTGGCACCTTCCTCATATTACTCTGATTACCTCTTTAAAGTGATTTTATTATGTCAGGTTTTTTTAGAATGGCTTTCTATATAATTTGATTCTAATGTTGCTGATTAGACATTACTCCTTGCAACACGTGTATAGCATAACGAAATTTATGGTTTTTTGTGCAACTTTGGGTATTTTTGTACCGAAGCAAAAAGGCTACATGGGAAAAATCTCAAATCAAATATCCCAACTAAACAATAAAAGGATATGGAGTAAATGTAAACGACAACAAAGTTTCTACAAATACATGGTAGAACAAAGCAAAGGAGCATATTGTTGTTATTCATCTTGAAGTCACCAGGGCTTCAACAATGTGCTTCGTTCATACCCCATTGAAAGTTCAAGACAGCCCTAGCACCGGTTTAAGCGGAATTCTTTGCTAAATTTCGAACAAAGCTATATTTATTTTGTGGTCATGGATGCGGGATCAGCTCGAAACATAAATTAAACAAGCAATATACTCTTACAATCACTGTAATCCCTTGTCCGAAAAAGCACTAGTGTCTTAAGCTAGTGGACGATTACAACATTGCAACATATAGATAAACACATGACACTCATCAAGTCGATTTTAAGAAAACTTGGTATTATAGCATAGTGAGATGTGGGCACAATAAACAGGAGGTCAGAATAGATTTGGAAATAACAAAAATAAGAAATGCCAAAATTTGAAAGTATAAACAAGAACAAGTACGCCAAAGATGAAATACATAGACAGCAAACAGTTCTTATGTAACATAAATTAAGACAATCTTACAGAGAGAAAATAAATAAACAAAAATGAACAAAAACACCACAAAACTAAAGCAATAAAAGCATGAATCCCTATAAAACCTGGCGTTATCGTCCAGAAGGGTAACATGATCTGCTCTACGTTTTGCATCCGTGACACTGCCACTGAAAAATTCAGTATTGCCATTGTTGTAGTTTGTTGCTTCCGCAATAAACTCTGGGTCTTTGAGATGTCTATCGTCATTTTGTGAAAAAGGAACACTGTAACAGTTTGTCCAATCATGCGTACGATGACACTTGAAATAACCCATCTCTGAATAAAATATTTGGCAATGATTTTTTGTGAAATATATGAAATGTCTCAAGATGATTTGAATGTTGGAGACATAAACTTATTATGATTTTTTTGGGGGGGCAAATAATATTATATTAGTATAATCTAAAAATATCATCTGACAGTGATTTATTACAATAATTTCTATATTAATGTGTTTTGGTATTATTTGAATGTTTGTAATATAAACTTTGGATCACTTTTTAGCAAAATTTATCTGATTAGCAAAAATTCAGTCCTGTTGGCTGAATGTTTTGCCAGACCGACTGAAGTTTTATATCATGTATGGTCTGACAGTTTTTGATATGTCTGGTATTTTAGTGAATTTTTACTTAAGCAAACTTACAAAAACATGGAAATAGAGTTAATGTACACAAGACAATATTCAACTGTAATAAAACAGTTATAAAAATTGTTTTCTTCTAAAATATCATTCCTCTTTTTTTAATATTTGCAAAGAAAGCTTGGCACCTAAAAGATTTCTAGGCTGCTTGAAATTGAAAGTAAGGAACCAAAGAGGTGATCATGGTTCAAAATTTACTGTTTGTTCCTGCCATGGCGAGATAACATTTTTATGCATATCTCTAATACGCTTCCTTATTAAACTACCTCTTGAAATATTACATAAATGTTGGTTAGGAAAACTTCTACGTCGTCAAAATCGGACGGGAATGACAAAGCACATATACAGTTAACCACAGTAACTTAACTTCAAAATAACAGGTTAGTAGGTTTCACATTTGTTCGTTTTAGATCTATAATATCCTTCCGCTTAAATATGTAGATATGTAGCCTTTTGAAGTTTGTTGATATATTAAAAGGAAGGAAAAACAGTAAGACGTGTATAAGAACATATTTTTTACATTACTTATTATATGTAGTGCTCCAACATTTTACGCAGCTGCTGATCATATATAAAGAGTTGCCAGTCAGTATACAATTAATACAAGATTGCAAATTGGAATCTGCTTTGATTGGGTTAATTGTGCATACACAAAATTTATATAAAAATTATTTTATAACTTGTTCATCGTTAACATGGGAAACAGTGAACTTGTAACAATAAGAGTATGTATGAAATCGCTTATTTTTTATTTTCTTTAGTACACCTGGCTATTGCCAGTGTGACCTTTTATTGTCCTTTTACATCCGTCGTCCCAACGTCGTAAACTTTCTTTTGAAACAACTTCTTGAGAACCTGTAAATGGATTTAAACCAAGCATTGCATGAATGATACTTATTAGGTGCTAACACAGCGTTGTTACTTAGGTATCGATCTGACGTCCAATCTGGCTTCCAGCCGTTGACTTAGTTTTAACGCTGGACCTTTCGGAAAATGTTCAGAAAACGGCTGAATGAATTTAGACTTAACATGGCATGAAATATATCTGTGAGATGTTGACCTAGTATTCTTACTTTGGTGTCAATCCGCCATCCAACAGAGCAACCAGCGTTGTATTTAGTTTAAATATTGGACCCCATGGGAAATGCGTACTTATCTATTGAATGGATTTACACTGAACATGACATGAGTGAAACTTGTGATGCGTTGACCAAGTATTTTCTTTTTACTTTTGTGTCGATCTGACATCCAGCAAGGCAACCAGCTGTTCACATAATTTTAGCTCTAGACTGTATTGGAAACGGAAACACAGACCGTCGTAAATGGACCTACTGAATAGATTAATACTAAGCATAGCTTCATTTTGGGTCGTTTTAACCTGGAGATGGAATGTTGTCTCCTTGGCATTTACCCATTTTCCTTTCTTTTTCATATTGGATGAATGGTACTTGTGAGGTACTAACCAAGCGTTGTTACTTTTGTTCCAATCCGTTGTCCAACATGTCCACCAGTGGGACCCTTAGTTTTAACCCTTTGGGAGATGCAAACAAAGATCTTCTAAAAAACGCCGAATGAATTTTAATTATATACTACTATGCCAACAGTTGTTACTTTGGTGCCGATCCGTCATCTAACATGGTTGCCAGTGTTTAGTTTTAACATTGGACTATATGGGAAATGCATTCAAGGATCTTCTGCTGGACGATCCACAAATCTCTTTGTTTGCGGACATGCGCAAATATTCGATGAGTGGATTTTGTGCGGACATATACGCACAATTGATCCACGACCTTTGAAGGAAAACTGTAGATTTGCGGACATACGCAAATATTCTAAGCGTGAATTTTGTGCGGACGTATACGCACAATTGATCCATGAACCCCTTAAGGAAAAGTTAAGTTTTGCGGACATACGCAAATATTCCAAGCGTTGATTTTGTGCGAACATACGCACAATTGATCCATGAACACTTTAAGGAAAAATGTAGTTTTGCGGACAAACCCAAGAGTGGATTTTGTGCAGATATACGCACAATTGATCCACAAATCTCTTTGTTTGCGCACATGCGCTAATACTCCATGAGTAGATTTTGTGCGGACATATACGCACAATTGATCCACGAACCCTTAACGAAAACTTCAGTTTTGCGGACATACGCAAATATTCCATACGTGGATTTTTAGATCTCAGTTTTTATAGGGGTTCACACAGCTAGTGCTTTAGTTTTGTGGCGTTCTTGTTCAGTTTTGTTTTTTTGTTTTGTCTTTGTCATACTGTCTCAATTCGGTTGGATTTTAATTGCCGTTATTTTGGATTTATGATTTAAGAATTCATCCTTCCTCGTTCTTGCTTGGGTATTCGTTTGCCGATGTATTGCAACCTATGGGAAATGGACGCAAAAATCTCCCTTTAGAAAACCGCTGTATGAAGGCTACTTGTGAGATGAACGATACTTGTGATAATTGACCAAGTGTTGTTACTTTGATGCCGATCCGTCATCCAAAATGACCACAAGCGGTCACCTTTAAGTTTGAACCCGATTCGATTAGACATTCATATGAAGATATTCTAAATATTCTTTCAAATATCTCCTAGAGAACCACTGAATGGATTTAAATTAAACATGGTTTTTAGAATGCTAAGATTCAACTTTGTGGTTCAAAGCTAATTGGTGCAAAATTAGAACAAAGTCTTATTCTGTGGAGCCATCTGGACTTGTACTACGTTTGCGTCCACATTACTATCCGATAATTGCTACAATGACATAAAAGACAAAACAGGTTCAAAATAATTGGAAAAGTTGTCAAACGCAATGCTCCTGACTTCGCACAGGTATTTCAAATTAAATTGATGGCTAGATAGTTTTATCGAAAGCTAATGTTGATGTCCGTATCAACTCGACAGCAATGGCTGTTGAAGGTCATAGATAGCGAAAAAAAAAATGAAACACACAACCTGTCTTCCAAATTATGTATCTGAGAGATGGGTCATTTACAAATTCATACATATTTGTTCTTATTGAAATTTGGTGAAAGCATTTTTCTGTTAACTACTGGTTAAACATGGCAGTATTTTGACGTGAATATTTTTCTGTTAACTACAGGTTAAACATGGCAGCATTTTAGCGTGAATATTTTTCTGTTAACTACAGGTTAAGCATGGTAGCATTTTGACATGAATACTACAGATAAAAAATGGCAGCAGTTTGACGAAAATATTTTTTTTTCTGTTAACTACGGGTTTAAAGCAGCAGCATTTGGACATGAATATTTTTCTGTCAACTAATGGTAAAACGTGGCAGCATTTTGACGTCAATATTTTTCTGTTAACTACAGGTTAAACATGGCAGATTTTGACGTGATTTTTTCCGACGCAGTCGGTATTATGCTTGCTTTTTAACCTTTGAACTTTGTGATGCTGAAACCCTGGCAACAGAGTCCCATAACCAAATACCTTCACTCTAATTGGATAAAAATGTTTTCAACTACAACAAATTGAGGTTCCTAAAAGGGGTGTTTTCGTACGATATCAGGTGAATCAAAAGCTGCCTTAATTCTTAGACGTACTAGAAATAATTTTGTAAATGGTCGTTGTACGAGAAATATTAACACCAGAATAAATATAGTGTACTTCCATTTATCGATAAATTTGCCTATGATCAAACTGCATTTATCAGTTTCCCACAGATGTTAAGTAATGTGGGTAAATTAAGTGACTTAAAATAACTGATGGCGTATTTTTCCATATTTTCTTTTCATGCACTAACCTACTATATATATATACTCTAAACCTATTTATTGTTGTAAAATATTAAGAATCAGGGGGTAATAACAGAATTAAAGTGTGTGTGATTAACATGATTAATAGAAGGTTCGATTGTGATACACAAAACTGTACACATTTCCGTCAGGTAACTATATATAGATTATCAAAAGTATTATCAATAGGAAATATCAGAGTTGAAATGCTTTGCACTGTGAACGTTTTTGTAAAGGAGTAATATATTTATTAATTGTCACAGCAAAACATATGTCAGATTCAATCCAAATTACATGTACGTTCTGATTTTTTGAAAAGTTGTTTCATCGCTTCATACAATGTTTTGCATATTGTTGTTTTGAAGAATAACGACAACACTCCTATTTTACTGCGTCGACTATCTTTTGTAAAGATAGTACTTGTTTTCTGTTGACTACAGGTTGAACATGGTTGCATTTTGACGTGAACACGTTCCCGTTAACTATAGGTTAAACATGATCCATAATGACGTAAATATTTTCCCGTTGACTACAAGTTAAAATGGCAGCATTTTGACATGAATATTTTTTTGTTATTATAGGCTAAATATGGCAGCATCTACCTTTCAATGTGGTCCATCCAGTTGTCAAGAAGGTTTATGCAAAGACTGTCAGAGGATTGCTCACACACAAACACATATACATTCTGTTAAGAGAAGTATAACGGAAGTCGAAGTAGTGAACACTATAAACATCAACGTTAGTTCCGTGTTTTATGTGGCAGCTTCAACAGACAGGATATACTACTCGGATTATCGTGCACGTACAGTAACATGTTGTGATATGTCTCGAACACAAATCTGGAAGTTCAAGAAGGATTACATACTTCACCCACTCGGTATAACTGTTGACATCAATCAAAATGTATATGTTGTAGAAAAGATTTCTGATAATGTAGTCTTTATTTCATTTGACGGTCAAACAAGTAAAACATTACTTACTAGGTTTGATGGTCTGTATTGTCCACGAGCTATTGCTCTCAATAAGGATACTCGGGATATCTGTGTTTGTAATGAATTTGACACAAACATGTTTCTACTGAGAGCTTCTTGTTAAAATTATTAAGACTACTTTGATTTAATTACCTTGTAGGTTTCGAAGCGTTTATTTTGTAATATCACAAACGTAAAATAATGCCAAATTGGTGATTAATGAAAGTATTATTTCTAATTACAACTTACCACATATTGCCTTGATTTCTTTTAAATAATATAATGGTATGGGACTGGCGTCAGCGTCTACGGACATTTCTTTTAAATGATATAATGGTATGGGACTGGCGTCAGCATCTACGGACATATTTGTAATGTTCTCGACCAGTATTCTACGACAAGAGCTAGAATCTAGAATGCATAACGGGTTCGAAAACTTGGTCAAAGGTATTCCGAAGAATCAACATGTCGACGGAATCATTAGGGTTGAATTCAATTGTAGTTGTAACTGATGTCACCATTTATTTGATACTTCAAACCTTTTCCTGACTAATTAATCGTTTATTCCGATGTTACCATTGTCCGTGTTAAGCTTTAGATGTGAATAAAACTATGATAAACTTGTTGACGCCCTAATGGTTTTCGACACTGTCTAAGTATTCGTGTTCCAGGCATGTTAACTAACAATTGTAATGCAACATTTATATAACGAAAGTTTTGATTGGTCAGAACTGACCGTCAATTCCACCATCTACACACCTGGGACATTGTAGGTTCCCGGTTTAGTCTGCTTCCTTGTATGGTTACCAATACACAAGTTAAAAATAGAACATGAAATCGATTAATGGTGTTTATTTGCATTACAATCGCAATAACAGTACATTATTTGAATACCCGAGGGCGTCAATCTTGATTTGACGGTCAAAATATCCGTTTACAGGCTCCGCTACGCGTCGCCTGTAAACTGCATTTTGACCGTCAAATCTACGATTGACGCCCTCGGGTATTCAAATAATGTACAGTTATTGCTTAATTATAGATACCGTTGACTGATTAATGTCTGTTCAAAATGTCATATTTCTTTTCGGTTCTCTCCATTTAAATCTTAAATTGTTACAATTTCTTATGGATAAACTTCATTTATATCAATTACAGAAACACTAAAGCTTGTAATGCTTGACTTAACAATGTGTTTTAAGAGACTTTAAATTGTTTCATATAATAAAAAGGAAATGGGGGTAAATGTCAAGGAGACAACATCCCATATTCAGGTGAAAACGACCCAAAAATGTGCTTTAAATTACCAAAACAGGATAACAGCAAATCCGAATCACTTAAATTTAAATCTGAATCACTTCATTATGTATGATGAAGAAAAAGAACATGCAGAACTTGGTAATGAATGGAATTTATGTTGGCTGTATGGTTCTATTGTAGCATGTATAAGGAGGGTGGGTAAGAGGGGGTATGGTCCCAGAATCCCGAGGAAATAACTGTCAAATCCTGTCCCGAGGATTTTCCCGAGAAAATTAAATTTTCAATCCCGATTCCCGAAAAATGAAATCCCTTTAAGCGGTAATCCCGATTTCCCGCTGAATAAAATGGCTAACACCGGCGTCCCGTAAAAGGTCCTTCCGCCCCTCTATAACAGATATATAACTGTTCGTTTAAAAGAGTATGAGCGTCAGATTTCAGTAGCATTCGATATCATCAGGTTTTATCCATTCAAACATTGTTAAATTTTTTTGCAAATTGATGACATTTTCTTGGTCATGGGTCACATTAAAATATACAAAATAGACAGTGTATAAAATTTAATCAAGTACAATCATATTTTCGTATATTTAAAGGTCTATAAACTTCTTATAGAAATTAAAGGAGAAGTCTTGGGAGAACTGTTTCCCGCCAAAATTTTGACGTCTTATATGTCAAAAATTCCTACATGGAATATCAAATTTTTTGCTCAAGCTCAAGTTGTTCCATTAGCAGTGCTCTCCAAAACAAAAAGTCAGAATTTTAATTCTAATTACAAATTTCTTACACTTGTACTCCCTTAACTAGGATTTTTGTCTTTTATTTAGAATAAAAAAAAAAGCCCACACTGCCAAATTTTCCCTAAGTGAATAAAGTGTTTGCAAAACTTTTTCAGTATTAGAAACATTTTTTTCACTTTTCATTTTTTTCACAAAACACTATATGTAAATTTCATTTTGAAGCCTACTCTTTAAAACCATTTCGACGGTTTAACATTAAGTTTGATTCTAATTTTAAAATATTGAACACTCTACTCTTGAAATATTGAACATTCAACTTAATAGTCTAGAAGACTGGAGTAAGAATCTTCACAACTTGGTTAGTATTAAAAATTAAAATTGGAATTCTTAATGCTATAAAAAAACTGCATAGATCGGGAGGAATACAAACAATTACAAATGTAAGCAAAGTAAGACATGTTAACACCTTGTCTTTTAAAGTTGCTGAACAGCGCATTACACAATGGTTTCTATCCTGACTATTAATCAAAAGGTCAATTAAGCTCTACCTTTAAATTAGGTGATCGGTCAAAAAAAAAAAGAAGAAAACTAGAAAATTATGCAGGTTAAGCCAAAACAGGATGTCTTGGCAAATTATTGAATTTGATAATGAATAGCAGATTACACAGTTTTTACACTAGTGTTACACTAATATTACATGATATCCCCTTTCAAACTTGAATAAAAAGAAGTAGACCCACTGATCATGCGGATCATATATTTGTTTTTAACCAATATTGATAAGTTTACTAGCAAAAAAAAGTTTTTTTGGTTTGAAATGTTCATCAAGTTTTCTGTCAATTTGTGTGAACCTTTCTTCGAATAAAAGATTGAATCGTTCAAGCCTTTGATTCATTATATTAATTGGCGAAAATATCATTTCCATTGTCATTCCGAAGTTACCTTTATTTTCAAGATATTGCGGCATCGTTGGTATTTGGCATGGTAATTGAGCTACTGGTGGTGGAGGAGGAAATGGAGGGGGTCCAAGATCAGGGTGCGAAACTGGAGTCGGTATTTGATGTAGTTGCTGGAGATTTAAATTCTGATGTTCTTGTGTGATGGTCATAGGATTCAAAGGGTTGATCGGGTTAACTGTACTCGTATGGTTCTTGAGATTAATAGAAGTTTTGCAAATTAGGATCGATCAGGTTTGATCTCTGCATTGAAGTCACTGGAGTACTAGAAATAGCGTCATGTGCTTAATTCAATAGTTGTGTTAAACTTTGTTGATATGGTGACGCCATATTGTTTGTTGATTTTGACGGAGGGGTCAAACCTGTTTCACTAGTGTCACTTCGATTCTTTCCTTTCTTTTTCTTCTTACCTTTTTCCCCCATTTAGGCACATTTAAATGTCAATAGTTCATTTCCACAATATTTGAAACAATATATGAGTGATAAATCCAACTATAAACACACATAAACTGAATAACAGTGAGAGCCTCGTAAACACCGTCTAACCCTTCCGCCATGTTTTTTTTTATTATTCTTATATATAGAACATTGATGTGAATGGATCTAGCAATCAACATTTTCCCAATATCTTAAAATTACTTAAATGGATCAAATATATTCTTTGTATACACAAAAAAGCAAAGGTAGTACCTGAAGTCGGTGTATTTCTTATGACTATAGATAATATTTAAACGAGAAGTTATCAAATTTGTTAAGATATATATAAGTGGTTCCGTAAAAGAAGATTTTTGCATGTAATTCTCATAGAGTTCACACTGTGAGTGCCTTTGTTTTGAATGTTGTGATTTCTATTTCTGTACTTTGTGTCTGTCTAACATCATTGTTTTGTGTCTGGCGCCATTGTTTTCTGTGTTCTCGTTTTGGCCATGTCTTTGGACTTCGATTTTTGTGGAGTTCCCTCCTTTGTTCCTTCGGTATTCTACTGCCGTTGTTTGTTAAACTATGTTCCCACCGGAGGCAGCTTGGATGTGGAAGGTACTTAGATAATCTACAAATTTTGAAGGGGACAAACAAACGACTATTATGCTATTATTTTAATCAAAATTGTTGAATTGGTTTCAGGGGAAAAGATCTCTAATAGACTCATTGTTACCATGGTTACAGCACTGGTGCCTATCTTGAATGAGGTAAAGATCACAAACTTTTATGGAGATCATTTAAGGACTACTGTGATAAAGTTTAGTCCAAATTGGATCTGTTGTTTGAAAAAAAAATATCTTTGATTGTATTTACCAAAGAGTCCTTCCCACTGACTGCCATCATTTATGAGGTCGTAACATAAACATAGCAAACTGTGAAGAAGACCATCCAATAACTATTTTTGTCCAAATGGGATAAGATCTTTGAATGCATTTCCTATAGGGTCACTGTGTTAAACTATGTTCGGCTAGTGGTCATCTTGGATTAGGTATGAACATAAAAATCATTGAAAGGGACCAACCAAGGACTATTGTGACCATTATTTGATCTTCAGTGAAGAGACATAAGTTATCGAAATGTGCATATGCAGAATCTAAATTAACAGTTAACTTCGGTATTTTGTTATCTATTACCACTGGGTCGATGCCTCTGCTGGTGGACTATTAGTCCCCGGGGGTATTCACCAACCCAGTAGCCAGTACTTCGTTGCTGGCCCAAACGCCAATTTTATTTGGAAAATTGCAATATCTAATTTTACAAAATTTGTTGAAAAGTAAGGAGTATCTCCCTCTCGCATAGCTTTGTCCTTAGCTGATTTTGGCTTTCTTACTTAGACCTTAATTCGTAATTTGTTCTCTATCAGATTTTACTCATATTTGGGTATATGGATTTCCAAATGACTTGATTTGATCTGCAGTGAAGAGACATAAGTTGTCGAAATGCGCATATGCAGAATCTAAATTAACAGTTAACTTCGGTATTTTGTTATCTATTACCACTGGGTCGATGCCTCTGCTGGTGGACTATAAGTCCCCGAGGGTATTCACCAACCCAGTAGCCAGTACTTCGTTGCTGGTCCGAAAGCCGATTTTCTTTGGAAACTTGCAATATCTAATTTTACAAAATTTGTTCAAAACGAAGGAGTATCTCCCTCTCGCATAGCTCTGTCCTTAGCTAATTTTGGCTTTATTATTTAGACCCTAATTGGTAATTTGTTCTCTACAGATTTTACACATATTTGGATATATGGATTTCTAAATGTTTGATTTGATCTGCACTGAAGAGACATAAGTTGTCGAAATGGGCATATGCAGAATCTAAATTAACAGTTAACCTCGGTATTTTGTTATTTATTACCATTGGGTCGATTGATCTGCTGCTGGAGTATTAGACCTAAAGGGTATTCACCAACCCAGTAGCAAGTACTTCGTTGCTGGATTTTGTTTTGAAACTTGCAATATCTAATTTTACAAAATTTGTTCAAAACGAAGGAGTACCTCCCTCTCGCATACCTCCGTCCTTAGCGGATTTTAGCTTTACTATTTAGACCCTAATTCGTAATTTGTTCTCTATCAGATTTTAAAAATATTTAGGTATATGAATTTCCAAATATTTTGATTTGATCTGCACTGAAGAGACATAAGTTGTCGAAATGCGCATATGCAGAATCTAAATTAACAGTTTACTTCGGTATTTTGTTATTTATTACCAGTGGGTCGATGCCTCTTCTGCTGGACTATTAGTCCCCGAGGGTATTCAACCTGTAGCCAGTACTTCGTTGCTGATCCGAAAGCCGATTTTCTTTGGAAACTTGCAATATCTAATCTTACAAAATTTGTTCAAAACTAAGTAGTATATCCCTCTCGAATAGCTCTGTTCTTAGCTGATTTTGGCTTTACTATTTAGACCCTAATTGGTAATTTGTTCTCTACAGAATTTACACATATTTTGGTATATGGATTTCCAAATGTTTTGATTTGATTTGCACTGAAGAGACATACGTTGTCGAAATGCGCATATGCAGAATCTAAATTAACAGTTAACTTTGGTATTTTGTTATTTAATAGGTTCCTGTGATAACGTATGTTCCCCGCTAGTGGCCATGTTGGATGAGGTACGAACATAAAAATTAAAGCTATATCAAGGGGACCACCCAAAGACTAATGTGATTAAGTTAAGTTACAATTGCCTCAGTAGTTTCAGAGGAGAAGGTCTTTGGAATTATTTTCAAAAAAGTAACTATTTTAATCTATGTTTTCGGCTTGCAGCCATCTTGGGTGAGGTTCGAACCAAAAAATCCCATACTTTAAAGAAAAACAACAAATGACAATTGTGATCAAGTTTGATTCCACTTTACTCAGTAGTTTCAGTGGGGAAGATCTTTGGATGCATTCCCTATAGGTCCTTATTTTATTATGATCAGAAAGGAAATGGGGTAAATGTCAAGGAGACAAAAGTATATTCCAAGCTAGCATTTATCTTCGATGAGGTACAAACATAAAAAAGCATAAACTTTGAAGGGACCACCCAAGGACAATTTTGACCAAGCTTGGTTTCAATTTGCTCAGTGGTTTCAGAGGAGAAGATCCTTAATTGAAAATCCCACAGGGTCCCTATGTTCTCCGCTGGTAGGAATGTTGGATGAGGTACGAAGATAAAAATTACAAACTTCGAAGGGGACCACCCAAGGACTATGTTGACCAAGTTTAGTTACAGTTGACTCGGTAGTTATAGTGGAGAAGATCTTTGAATTCATTTCCTATTAAGTAATTATCTAACTTTATGCTCCTGGCTTGCGGCCATCTTGTATGAGACATGAAAATAAAAATTAAACTTCGAAGGGGACCGATCATAGACTAATGTAACTAAGTTTGGCTTCAATTGGCTAAGTAGTATTACAGGAGAAGATCATTGAATGCAGTTTCCATTGGGTCCCTGTGTTAAGATGTCTCATGGGGATATCATTCCGCCATCTTTCTCTTATACTTATTCATTTAGGTTTCATTCATCAAAAAATTTAACAAAATAGTTATTATATCCCCCGCAAAAAAAAGTTTGGGGTATATAGGAATCACCCTGTCTGTCTGTCTGTCCGTCTGTCCACACTTCTCGTAAGCGCAACTCCTCTTTAACAACTGGAAGGATTTTGATGAAACTTTACACAAAGGAAGAACACTATATGGAAATGTGCATGAAGGAATATAATTATTGTCTGAAACCAGGAAGGGGATATAATTTGACTTTGACTTCGTTGATTCCCTATACATGAGTTACCTCATAGGCGCATCTCCTCTTTAACCACTTGAAGGATTTTAATGAAACTTTACAGAAAGGAAGGAAACTATATGAAGATGTGCATGAAGGAATATAACTATTGTCCGAAACCAGGAAGGAGAGATAATTCGACTTTGACTTTTCGTTGATTCCCTATGTATGTGTTCTTTATGGGATACCTCGTAAGCACAACTCCTCTTAAACCACTTGAAGGATTTTGATGAAACTATACACAAAGGAAGGACACTATATGGAGATGTGCATGAAGGAATATAATTATTGTCCGAAACCAGGAAGGGGAGATAATTCTTCTTTGACTTTACGTTGATTCCCTATGTATTGGTTACCTCGTAAGTGCAACTCCTCTTAAACCACTAGAATGATTTTGATGAAACTTTACACAAAGGAAGAACACTTTATGTAGATGTGCATGAAGGAATATGATTATTGTTTGAAATAATTGGACTTTGTCTTCCGTTGACTTCTCCTGCAATTATTTTTTCTTTCCTAAGAAAAAAATTCAAGCTTATATATTGTGAAGTCAAACTGTAGGAGAGACACACTTTTTTCATTGTAATCCTCTTGAAAAGTTGTTTTCAAAGTGTTGAAATGAAATTTCTCCAATGCTTATTTTTTTGGTGTGTAAAATGTCAAATAGGCTATAAAAAGGGTGAATTTCACACTTTTCTGATTTAGACAGAGTATTTTCATCATAACCCTTGTGAAAAGTTCTGTCTTCAAGATTATATCATTGTTTTCACACTAGTTTAAAAAATAAATGAAGTTCTAAAGTATTTGAGATTATTATTCCTCATATGTTTTACAACATTTTTATTACAAAAAGATGAACTAAAACAAACAAGCTATAAATCTGCAGCTGGCTTTACAGAACAGAGAAATTTTGCAAGGGAGATATTTTGATGAAAAGAATTTTACATAGATATCACTAGAGAAATTAACATTCACAATTTATCTCTCATAACGGTGACCCCTTATTTTTTTTATTTTATATGTAAACTATATAAAGATTTAAAAACACATGCAAAGTATAAACAAAATCTATAATAGATTTTTCAAACAATCCTGTCATATAATCATTTTCCCTTAAATTTCTTTGTAAAATCCTAAAATTTTCAATTTTAGTTTTTGCTCTAAAATTCACGGTGACCCCAACATTTTATTTTATATTTTGAACAATACTACAATTATGTTTCTACAAAGAAAATTTCACAAAATTCTATAATACGAAAATAATACCCTGCAGCCACCTTACAGTGTTTTCGGTTGGTGACCATCTTGGATGAGTTACAAACATAAAAATCAAATTTTAAGGAAACCACCCAAGGACTATTTTGACCAAGTTGAGTTGCCATTTTTTCAGTACTTTAACTATGATCCCTGCTGGTGACTGTCTTGGCTCAAAACCAGCTGGACATCTGTAGAAATTGTAGTTCTTGATAAGCTTAAAACAACTTTTGCAATTGAAACTTTATCATTATTTTGAAATAAAAGTAAAACTGTATAAAAATCGTAAAATCTAAAGGAAAAGGGGAACGAGCTCCTATATAGTTCGTCAGATGGGGATTTGCTAGACATTTGTAGAAATTGCAGTCCTTGATAAGCTTAACAATTTTGAATTTCAAACTTAACCTCTATCTCAAATTGTTTTCTGATATAAAAGTAAAAAGTATAAATATCGCCAAAATTCAAAGAAAAGGGGAAATAACTCCTACATGGGTCATCAAATTTCTTTCAAATTGCAGGGAAGGTAGATCTTACTATGCTGACAATTTTTGTAATTCAAATTTTACCTCTATCTCCTATCATTTTCAATACATGAGACGAAAAGTTAAATACGAAAATTTTAAGGAAAAGGAGTAATAGTTCCAAGACGGGTTTTTAGATTTTCTTCAAAATTGCAGGGTAGTGAGGTCTTACCATGTTTATCATTTTTACACTGTCAAATCTTTTAAATTCTGATTTTTTAGTTATCTGCATAAACAGCAATTAATCTGTATCATCTATTCTTAGCAACAGCTGTCATCTTGTTTTATCTTTGGACTAATTGAACACAATTCTGAAAGTGCATACCCTGATGATTCAGGCCATGTTTGATCTTAGTTGACCCAGCAGTATATGAGGAGAAGATTTTTGAATTTTTTTGACGGACGGACGGACGACGGACGCAATGTGATAGTAAAGCTCACTTGGCTTTTTAGGTTTGGAAAAGAAATTTTGTATTACGAATTAGTCAATTAAACTTTTGGATTACAGAATTAAATGTATTTTTTCCTTACAAAAGAATTCAGAAGTTAGCATTAAGCTCATTCTCTGTATCAGATTTTATTTGTACGTTTATTGTACTATAGGGAAACGGAATACTAAAAAGGCAGGCTAAGGTACCCATAAACTGATTGTGCTGGTACCATGTCCGACTGCACCGAGTTCCTATTATTGTTTACGTTTCTCTTTTCCCTTTCTTGTGGATGGCACTG
This sequence comes from Modiolus philippinarum, assembly GCA_002080025.1. Lineage (NCBI taxonomy): Eukaryota > Metazoa > Mollusca > Bivalvia > Mytilida > Modiolidae > Modiolus > Modiolus philippinarum. The sequence goes on from MJUU01072803.1 coordinate 165,191, forward strand.
GATGGTGGAATGTTCTTGTAAATTTCCGTCATCGTAAGTGTTTCCTGTAATCGTCTCTTAATTAACTATATGATAGCAGAAACGCAATCTCAAATTAAATGTAATTTACGTTATCTACGCCATGAACACGAAGAACATCAATAAAAACGTTGTTCCGTTGCTTTGCTTTACTATGTATTTGTAGAGACTTTGTGTCATTTGTATTTACTCCATATCCGTTCATTGTTGACAAAAGTGGAACTAATTAAATCAGTTGATATCAATAATAGGAAGCATGAACAATTGTATGATAAAAAACAACCGGAAGATTTGTATAAAAATGTACAATTGTATCAAATGAATAACAGTGAGGACTATTTTGTAATGATCTGAACAACGAAACTTTGATGAAAATGATTTATTTATCATTTATATCCATTTTACAGCTGTTCTACACTGGTAAGATTTGTTATACTGCTATTGTGTGGTAAAGTTGTTTCGTTCGTTTTTCATGAGCAAAGTTTTTGTTTGTACCGTTTGTATGTTATTTAATTGATCCTTTTGGTATGATTGTGTTTTACTGTTTAAATAATCTAGATTGCTTTTGTATAAAGGTTTGCGATTGTGCACTGGAAAATTGATTTTGTGCTTCCGATGTTACCATTCTTTTCGGACTATTTTTTTTTTTTTTTTTTGGAATGACAGTTTGGTTGTTACTTCTTTTTACTGTTTGCACAATGAAGACTTTGATGCCTGCTGACAACCTCGCATCCAAGGTTAACAACAAACATCGATGTAGTGTTGAGCGACAATTAACAATAAATACCGCTCAAACCGGTGCTCGGGGTCTTCTTGAAATTATTATGAGGAATGAGCAAAGCTCATTGTTGAAGGTCTCTAGGTGACTTAAATAACAATAAAAGAGTTGTTAGGTTATTGCGTATACTGTTTATAATGTATTTTAATCTTTTTGTATACTTAGAGTTTGAATTTTCTACCGTAGTGCGACAGTGTTTTACCAGAAGACTAGGCTCCTTCAGCTAGCCGGCAATTTAGCGGCGGGCACCCCTTGACCAATCTTTTAAAATTACGTTTTGTTCTCCCATTTTCCTTCTCAAGACTGGATTGTGCTCATAGAGTTAGTAGTCTACCTGTATGGGTTTTAATCATATGTTTAGTATACTATAGGGAAACGGGACAAAGAAAGGTATACCCATAAACCGGTTTCAACCACCGCTGGCTTTGCTAGTGCCGGTACCAAGTCCGGCTGTCCCGAGTTTCTGTTGTTGTTTACGTTTGTCTTTTGTGTTTTTTATTGTGGGTTTTTTCTTGTGCAGTCTTATTTGCTTTGTGGCATGTGGCTATGTTTTTCGGACACTCTAGGTGTTTCCTGTTATCTTTTTTATTCTATTGTAAATAGGTTGTATGCCTTTTGAGAAATAAACGTTCTTAGGTTTTCACACTGATATTTTTTTGGTATACAACACGTAGAGATATTTGTAGTGTTAATTTGAAAATGCAGTGGGGAGTTTGGCTTGCCATAAAACCGGTTTCTTTTGAAACGCCTGTACCATGTCAGGACCAATGTGATTAATGTTTTTTTCTGGTTTTAAGGTGGTAGACCTAGGTTAAGGGACATAACTCTTAAAATCATGTGTACGTTTGTTTTAAACATTTTTATAAATATATTCTAAGCCTTTTAATTACATAGATGATTTTAATGCTTTTTCAAGTAAAATCTTAGAAGGCATTCATAAAACTGTCAGGTTCAAACGTGCTACTGATTTATAGATTTATCTCCCTTAAATTGGTTTTGCACCTGTTTTACCTTTTTGCTCTTTGGATTTCTGCTCGGTTAAGTAATTTCTATTACCCCATTTACACGACTACTTCCAAAATTCAGAGTACTAATGAACATTATTGAACTTCATATAAAACAGTTTAGAGTTTTTTAAAACCCCAGGGCGCTTTATTTCGTTTTTCATTTTGATGTACGACTTGTTAAGATTTTCTCCTTGCAGAGGGGTTATCAGTGCAAAATTATACAGCTACAATTGGAGATATGACAACTCTACACTGCCCAGCAAAGTCGTCTTTTGTTATCTGGTATGGTCCACCAAACCTTATACCATACTCCAACGGACTGAAAGTAAATCCAAATATTACTTCTTATGGAGTTTCAGTTGTTAAAGATCAAATGCTGCAAGAAATTCACCTGAAAATACAGAATATCTCATATGCGCATCATGGCAAATACAGGTGTAGAGCTTTAACTGATAAACCGCAATATTATGACGTGATCCTTACAGTAAATGGTAATTGTTTACGTAAATATGAATCATCTTTAGCCTAAAAAAGCCATCATTTAAAAAAGGATAAGTTATTTGTTGCGTCATGTTTGCCTTTTATTGTACTCATGTGGTCGTTTTCGTCTCTCAGGTTTTTTATGACTTCTTTTATCTACAACAATGAAATTTGGAGTTTGAATGTGTGATTTGTCCAAAAATTAAGATTAAACCTGTTGATTTTGGGCTTTGATGATGACTCAACATTGAACAAAACTTTCAATTTCTCTGTGGGTTTTCCAATTGCTTTTGCATAAAGTGCTGGTACATTGTAACAACTCTCAAATTTATGATATAAATTTCACATCCGTGTTCAGGAAATTATTTTTTATTAAAAAAACACTTAATTTGAGTAGAATACTAGAGAAGTTTCTAATTGCACTACTATTATTATATATTTTGTCGGTTTTATATGGTGAAATGAAATTTCTCTAATTTCTAGCAAATTTAAACACCTCCTGACTAATGAGTTATCGAAATGATAATCAACATGGGAGTTACTTGATCTCAGTTGGTGATTGGTCAATCATGTAAGTTTCTCGTGTCAGTTTTTAGAAATAGTGCAACCGGATGTTGATAAAATTAACACCTGCATCATTGTCTAGCGAAACGGTTTTTGCATTTTTATGATCAAGGTAACTCAATTTACTGACAATATTACATTTTTATCAAAACTATTATATTCAACACCCCTTTCAATTAATGGCGTAATGATACACATAGCAACGATGATAGCAACAAAATGGCGGCATACTTGAGACTGGAGACTACGGAGATCGCTTTACTTCAAATAAATTGAGTAGAAATTAGAGAAACAATCTCTAACATTGTTTTCAGGTTTATTACGAATTTCTCACATCTCGATAGTTAATTTTTCACATTTTAAAGTTCTCGGATAAACCTCGAACTTTAAAATGTGAAAATTTAACTATCTCGATGTGAGAAATATACGTAATAAACTGGAAACAATGTTAGAGACTATATTTATTATATATGTATTGGATGATAAAGCGACAAATTAAATTGCGTTGAGGGCATTTCTTATTGTCGGGTTTAAATTCATATCGTTGTTTACGTTTGTCTTTTGTTTTATTTGTGTTTTTTTTTTTTTGTAGTTCCCTAGCATATAGTGGCATGTAATTATAATTTTCAGCCATTGTAGGTGTTTCCTGTTGTCCCTTTAATTTCTTTTAAGGACATGCAAAATAGTTATTCCAGTCTACGGATCAAATATCAATTACTGTATGAAGCAGGAGATGTTGATGTTGCTAATTAAGCAATAACAGTACATTATTTGAATACCCGAGGGCGTCAATCGTAGATTTGACGGTCAAAATGCAGTTTATAGGCGACGCGAAGCGGAGCCTGTAAACGGATATTTTGACCGTCAAATCAAGATTGACGCTCTCGAGTATTCAAATAATGTACTGTTATTGCGATTCTAATGCAACAAATCAATTTCATGTTCTATTTTTAACTTGTGTATTTATAACTATATTAGGAACGAGACTAAACAGGGATCCTACTTTGTCCCAGGTGTGTAGATGGTGGAATTGACAGTCAGTTTTGACCAATCAAAACCTTTGTTATATAAATGTTGCATTAGAATTAAACATTGAAAGGATATGGAGTAAATGCACATAAGACAAAGTCTCTACAAATACATGGTAAAGTCTAGCTATGGCACATCGTTGTTCTTTTTCTTGAAGTTACTATGGCACCTTCAACAATGAGCCATGCTCATACCTCATATCAAATTCAAGTTGGCCCCTAGCACCCTTTTAAGCGGAATTCACTGCTAAATGTCGAGCAACGCTACATCTATGTATCGATTTGTCATAGATTTTGGGTTTGCAACATACAACTAACTGGCCAAAAAAAAAAAAAAAAAAAAAAAAAGACTCGCATTTGTGAAGATGTTGTCTCATGTGCATTTACTCTATATCTCTTCATTGATTATCATACAAGACAATCATAGCATATGAAAAACCACAGGGTCAATTGCAAGAAACTTGGCATAATAAAACAATTAGTTGTTGAGACTATATATAGATATGTAAAAGAAAGGAAATGGTGTAAATGTCAAGGAGACAACATCATATATCCAGGTAAAAACGACCCAAAACAAAGCATCTAGGGGTCACCGTACGGTCTTCAACACAGTGAGAAAAGCATGTTAAGAACTTTGTTCTAGCGCTCAAGTCGAATTGAAAAGTCTTTTTGTGGACTTCAGTAGATTTCTCTATCGGCATTATCATACGATATCAGGACAAGCTATCAGTCTTCGGAATTTATTAATGCTACATATATTGCACAGGAATTTAGAAAGAATTGTATAGAAAGAGATAGAATTCTGAAAACTTACTCCATCAAAATTCAATTTTACTGTTATTATACACAACATTATGTTTCTTTAATATTACCTTTTTGAAATACTAAGGTTGTAATTAAGGTATATCTTACACCAATAGGAAAAAGAAGGGAAACGGGAATGTGTCAAAGAGACAACGACCCAAAGGGGAGTAATAACAACTCAACGCCACCATTAGATCTTCAATGAACGGTGAGGAAACCCCACACCCAACGGTAGGTCGGAGTTGGCCCCTAAATAAAGAGTAATCAAGTTCAGCGAAATAAACATCATCCTAGACTCCCATAGAACTAGAAAACAGACAAGACACACGATACATTTATTTCCCATGCATGTGGGAGATATGAAGATTTGTTTACCCGAGGGAATCATATTTCCCGAAGGCATCGCCTGAGGGAAATATGATTTCCCGAGGGTAAACAAATCTTCATATCTTCCACATGCATGGGAAATAAATATTTCATTCCACCGCTAAGTTTAATATGTACAAATCATTGAAGGTTGTATCGAGAAGGGGTTCTTCCTTCCTCCATCTTTGATATCTTGAAGAATTCAGGCAAAATTGACATGATCTTGAAGAATTCAGGCAAAATTGACAAAAAAAAAAAAAAAAAAAAAAA
>MJUU01072803.1:170515-201156 GCA_002080025.1 Modiolus philippinarum
AAAAAAAAAAAAAAAAAAAAAACTAGGGAATTTTCGTCTGGAATCATTTTTTCTTGAAACTCCGACGGAATCCTCCTACATTCGAAAGCCGCTGCACGGTGAAAATATAACACCCAAGAACTAAAAGTACACTACAGTTAGAAAAGGCATTGTCGTTGCTGAAATAACTTTTTTTTTATTGATTTTTGAAATTGACATAATAACACAAATGAAAATAATTAAAACTGTGCTGTTGAGACCTTATTATTCAGTAAAAACTCTTGGCTATAGGCGACAGTGAGTGTTAACTCGGAACACCTCCTTACTATGATAACTCTTGTAAAATCTAGAGAATTTCGAATGAGGGGAATATGATATTTGGACACGACGTTCAGCGGGAGACACGATGTTTTGTTCACAGTCACTTGTGACAGTTTTGGCCAATGAAAAATCGTTATTAGTGAAGTTATAATCATATAGTGGAATAAAATGGCTTAACACATCAGGAAATAAAACAACAAGTATAAACATACTTTAATGTTAAATCTCGTAAAGTATCTATTAAACCACATTTAGCAATTATATTATCATCCTTTCGATTAACCATTTAATAGATGTACATGATATGCATGATTAAGGGTTTTAACTACTTGTGCTTTAAGTTTATTGGGCATTTACCTCTAAATCATATCGTTTTTAATTCAAGATATACCAAGTATTGTGGAAACATAGATAGAAACAGGAGCAACGATACACAATTAACACTGGTATGTAAGACAAAAACATCAAAGGAAGAATATGAATTTGTACTTTGGGAGCATCTGTCAGATGCTGGCAACCATTTGCGTTATTTTGCAGCAAACAAGAATGGGGATTTAGTTATACCAATTACGGAACCGACGTACTGGAAGAGTGGGATTTATCGATGTTTCGCCAATCATAGATATGTAAAAAAGAGAAATAAACCTTTACTGATTAATGATACAGATGTCAAAATAAATGGTAAAATTTACATTATTATCATTATTATTATAGATATCCCTTGATAATACCTGTCAGTATGTAAATATTTAAGAATTCTTCAGTGTTATTGCAGGAAGTCATCATATGTCAAGAAAAAAAATACGGCTGATTGTTTATTGACCAAAAATGCTTTAATTTGACGAGAATTTGGATAATTATGTATGTTTTCATACTTCTGCATGCTTAATTTGTTAAAAAAAACATGCCTTTCTATGTTTTATTTTGATTTCTCTTTCTATAACCAAATACCGAAACAAATGTAAATTAAGTTTCTGCATATGACCATTTTGACTTGATATATCTCTTCAGTGCAGATAAAATTAGGTATTAGTATTACAAAGACCCTAAACCAAAAATTTATTATATCTAAGAGAGCACAAAAAAAAAACAACAAAAAACGAAAAAAAAAAAAAGAAAAAGAAAAAAAACAATTCTGCAAGATAGAGATATTTCTTAATTTTAAGTGTAAGCCATCTTTTGTGCCATAATTTGAGGAAAACTCTGACGGTATCATTCCATGCTTATGGTGTCTGCAGGGTATTATTTCTCTTCCATAGAATTTTGTGAAATTTTCAATGTAGAAACACAATTATATCATTGTTCAAAATATAAAATAAAATTTGGGGGTCACCGTGCATTTAATAGCAAAAAAATTAATTGAAAATTTCAGGATTTTACAAAGAAATGATAGGGAAAATGACAATATGATCGGAAAGATGTAACAATCTTTTATAGATTTTGTTTATACTTTGCATGCGTTTTGAATGAATTATATTATTAACATATAAAAAGTAGAAATTAGGGGTCAACGATGAAGTAAGAGAGATAAATTGCGAAATGTTAATTTCTCTAGTGATATCTATGACAAAACCTTTGATCAAATTATCTCCCTTGTATAATTTCTGTGTTCGGTAAATCCAGCAGCAGAATTAAATCTTGTGTTCAAGTTCACATTTTAAATACTTTGGAACTTTCTTTACATTTTAGATAACTATTTTGCTATTTTTTTAATGAATGAAACCGAAATGAACAAGTATTACACAAAAAAAAAAAAAAAAAAAAGCAATAAGAAAAAAAAAAAGAAAAAAAAAACTGAGACACCTTAATTAAGGTTTAAATAAGGGTAATGGCAGAAATACTGAACAGAATTGTTAAGAGCCGAAATCCAAAAGACAAAAAAAGTACTAAACAGGTGCAAGACCGGAAAATTGTCAAGCGTTATGGTCCTGACTTGGTATATGCATTTCAAAAGAAATGGTTGGTTACATCGGTTTTACCTCCCCATTCTGTTGCACTAGTGTCAGTTAGCAATTGCTATTGAAAGGTTTAAGACAGTGAAAAAAACTGTTCATCTAAGTACTAAGTAAAAAAAAAAGAAAAAACGAATAACAGTTTTGACCATTCTCCCACAAGGAACTGATATCTGTTATATTAAAGAACTTTTTAATTATAGTATGAGTGTGAATGTTTTGAAGCCTTGATTAATGGGGCAGTCACGGAGATAGCAATGACTATTGAAAAAGTCCACATAACAACGGCAGTAGAATACCGAAGGAACAAAGCACAAGATTACACAAATCAAAGTCCAGAGACAAGGTAAAAGCAAGAACACCAAAAGACGGAAGACCAAAGACACCACATGCCCACAAAACACACGAACATCACATATACAACATAAAAAACTAAAGCACTAACTGTGAACTCTCAATAAACAAGAGTGACATCAGGTGCTCCGGAAGGGTAAGCATGTCCTGCTCTGTGCACAGCACCCGTCACACTGTCAGTGGGTCAATCCAGGGTAAAGTCAAAATATTGGTTTCTAGCTCTCGATAACGAATCACTTCTTAAACATACACTCCGTAAGCAGGAGAAGTTGGAATATTGCTGTCCATGTTAGGAATTTTATTTTTTTTTAAATCATAGTCGTCCGTTCTGTTGGAATTCGAGTTCAGGGATAACCATTTTCGTCAAAATTGAGATGTAAGTGCTAAAAAATATGAAGATCTAACAGTTTCTGTTGTTACTTTTATCTCTTATTCTTGAGTGTATATTGATGGGATTCATATAGCAAAAGATTCGTTATTAATGGAAAGAACCTAATCAATGAAAAAGGACGGTAAGACAAGAAAAATCTACAATGGCTGAAAATTACAATTACATGCTACAATTTGCAAGGGAGAAACACATGAATAACACAAATAAGAGAAAAGAAACCATAATCAACGATAAGAACTCAGAACAGCCGGACTTGGTATCATCGATTGATTGAAGACTAGATAAATAACTAAACAAATTATGCTTTGTTAATTTTTACAGGTGCTCCTGTATTTGTGTCTGAAAATAACCATTTTCGGCTGATGACAGACTGCCGTCGACCGATAGTATCTCTTTTTATCTATAGTCATCCAAAATATACAAGTTTATCGTGTACTTATAACAGACAAAAAGGTTTATCGAAAATGATGATGATTATGTTCAGGAAGAGCTTACAGAAATTCAAGATGAATTTAATGGAGCGATGATAAGATTGCATGGATATAAAATTTCTTTTACACCGAAAATTTCAAGAAACGTAACCATCCAAAACTTTACTTGTAAAGCCGAAAATGCTTATGGGAGTGACACTCTTGATATAACCTTATCCCCCAGAGGTAATATATTTATATTTTTGCACTTTAAAAATGATAAACTTTTAGGTAAGAAACCATTAATTCAATTCTTTAACATTTTCAATTGAATTTCTCTTTAGTCAAATCTGTCTGGACAATTTATCTCAAGTTTAACCCGTATGAAACCATATTTTTACGAAAAGTACATATCTCGTGAAAATCATATCAAAATTTCGGCATACCTTTCAACTTTCCAAGACAGGTTTGAAGGTGGGAAAAGTCCCATGTAAGAATACATCTTATTACAACTGAAATCGCGCATTCATACTACACCGGAAAACCCACATGAAAAGTATACTTTGGTTTAAAAATAAGCCCGATACATGTATTCAAACAGGTGTATCATTTATTTCATTCCGACATTTATTTTTAAAGTTGCAAGAATACAAATTTATATTTAGATTCCAAAAGGATACTTGCTAATATGTTCAAAGCTTTGATTGGCAGAATTGGTAGTGTGGTACCTTTATCAAAATATTTTGCAAGTGTACAAGTTAATCAAATTATAGCAACATACAAACTTTTTGAAAGGAATAATTTTCCGTTATCAGTTTTTTTGTACCTTTTGGATACTGGTCACATGTAAAGAAAATAATAGCAGGGTCTGCTAAGTCTCGTTTGATTTTGAAAAGTAATAAACTGTATCCGTAATCTGCGGTTTTAGAAAAAAAAATAATGACATTTTGTACAATGATTTGAATATCACAATTCACAGACGTGATATTTTTGAAAATAACGTTTTCAAATTTTAATTTCATGTGGATTCTCTATGATATCAAATAAAATACCTATAGCTATCCATCTTATTTTTCTTATTTTTTCAGAATATTTGGAGAAAACAACATACCTTAAGACAAACTACGGTTGATGGCGTACGCGCCCTATCTAACTTCTGTTTATCCATGTTAGCAAATTAAAATAAATCAATAGTTATGTGACGTCAGTGAATTTTAAAGTACATGCTAATATTTTACTCTGTGTTTGATAGAAATTACAATCAAGGGATAACAGTTAACACGCACAATCGCCAAAAAATACAATTACATGCCAGATTCACAAGCGAACTGTACCAGAAAAACACTAATGAAGGAAAGAGACAAAAATTGATAACGATAGGAACTCGGGATTGCCAGGCTTGGTACCAGTACTATCAAAGGCCAGCGGTAGGGGTAAACCGGTTAATGGATACCCGAACCTCCCTTTTCTCTATCCCGTTTCCCTAAAGGGTAATAAACATATGATTGATTGAATATTGTTTAACGTCTACTCAGCAATATTTCAGCTATATCAAGACGAGAACAAGTTTGTTGATAAATAATCACTTTGGGGTATGGAAATGGCCATGGGACGGGAAATTCTGACTGCCACTGGAAAAGTAGGGTGAAATCGTCAAGGGCGGGGAATTTAGCCTTGTAGCCGATCACCTACGGAACACCCCAAAAAAGAGCTTACTACAAGGGTTCTTTAACGTGCAGGAAGCGTGGCATTTCTTCCAACACGTGGACCTGAGTTTACATCCCATCCGAAAGATGGATTGTGTATTTATTAATCCCGCACAACCACGGAATGGGTCCAATTTCTATATCCCGGGACCCTCGGGGTCAGCCTCCGTTTAGGAGGGGTCACACCCCGCAAGCCGGAGATACTGGGTCCTATTTCTATATCCCGGGGTTCCCTCGGGGTCCTCTGTTAGGATGGCTCATACTCCAAGCTCAGAGGATGCTGCGGGCCTATTCTTCAGCCGGGACCGCGCACGGCGGAATAAACATATGAATAAAACGGAATACAGGTAGACTACTACATCCACGACCACAATTTCGAAAAAGAAAAATATATGACAAAACGTAATTAAGAAAGATGGGCCAAAGAGTCCTCGCCGCCAAATGAACATAGTCTGCTGGTAAAACACTGTTGCACTAAAAAAAATCAACATTTCCGAAGGGTTTGGTTAAGAGCGGTCATGTATTTCAGTAGACATCGCCAGTATCAGCAAAACTAGTATCTTTGTTAAATCTTCAGGTCACTGAATTCCAAAGTCAGTTAAACGGATTGTGTAGAAAATCCCGTCGATATCCAATATTATGTAAAGAATGTAAGTTACGTCCCAGTTTTCTGGATTTGTAACAGTTTCTGACATTTCTTAACAGCATTATAGTAATAGATGTTAACATCAAGAAGACTTTTCATTATTGGTATTTTAGTTTTTTTATTTAGTGAAAAAACTACAAAATCGAATCATATATAACATCAATAAACTTGTTTCAATTTACAATGATTCAAGCAAGTATATCTTTGCTATTGACAGTCCCCAACTTTTATATTATGTCGATATCATTTACCCAGACGAACTGAAACTTAATAAAGCAAACAATCATTCTACATACTGACCCTTTCTGCATCTCTATTGACTCTGGTAAAAAAAAAACTAAAATTTAAGGTAAAAGGGTTTCTCTATTATCAATTTCCCTTTTCTTGACAGCGACTTTCACTTAAGTGACATCCTTAGGGCTGAACATATTTCAACTGGCATGATTCGCATGCCATAATTCTTCTCGTAAAGTTTTAAATGAACGCAACCTTACACAAAAATAACAATTTCATAGTTTATTAAATACTCCTTTAATTTTTACAGAAAATATGAACATTTAATTTTTAGATTTGATGTGACTCTCAAACAAATTATTACAAAGGGTGTTTCTCATCCTTGATTTTAGGACATGTTAAAAAATGTCAGAAACTGTTCGAAAAAATAAGAAAAAACTAGGGCGTAACTTATATTTTACGTAATTGTGGAGATCGACGGGATTTTCTGCATTAACCGATTAAATTTGTTTTTTTTTTTTTTGGTCTACCGATCCTAAGATTTTAGGCGTTTACTTACTTCTAATTGACACTGCCTGTGACTGTTGAAATACATGGAGATTCTTTAACCAATCTTTCTGAATAAGGCTTTGTCCTTTTCTTTTCTTCTTGAAGATAGTGGTCCTAGATTTAGTAGTATACTTGTACTGGGTTTTATTCGTATGTTTATTATACTTTAGGGACGCAGGATTCGAAACGGGGAAGATTTCGTACCATTAAATTTATTGTAATTACGTTTGTCTCTTGTCTTTCATTTGTGTTTTTTTTTTGTGCAATTCCCGTTTTGACTATATCATGTGATTGTAATTTTCGGCCATTTTTTGGTGTTTACTAGTATTGTTTGTTTGTAGTTGTACTTTTGTTGCAAGTCAAATTGAACTTAAGGAGGTTCGCTACTCCATTTCAAAATAAATAGGATTTCAAATAAACATGATTTTTAGTTAGAAAATTAAAAAAGAAGCAATTTAAGTGAAAAAAATTGATAGGTTGATGATCTCGTTTTTGAGATTTAAGTGATTGAAAATTTGGCGGGAAACTGAACTCCTCTGATTTTTCATAGGATCAACATTAGAAAGATTTGACTATGAATGAATGTGACATAATAAATAGAATTCAATGAATTTTTCACAGAATGCTCAGAAAGATGTATTAAATGAAATTATGGAAAAAAATAAGGGGGTCAATGGGCAAAAAATTATAATGCTTGTAAATGGATAAAACCCGAGGATTCCGAAAATCTGACAGAAATCCCAAAATGTGAGTAGCAAACCTCCTTAAAGACGTAAAGTTAATATACTTGATTCAAAACAATTAAAGGTGTATCGGAAATATACCTAAATGTAACTATTGAATGTTACTAAATAAAAAAGGTTTTTAGATTTGATCTTGCCAGTAAGGACAACACTAAAAAAAAAGAATATTTCTTAAATGTCGTACTTGCAATACTGTAAATTATATGATCATTCTAATAATCTTCAAAATGGGTTTACACTGCATATATTATTTTACAAAGCCGCAAATTTCTCTGTTAATCGCAACCAGCCAAATGAGTAAACATTTTCAAGTGATAGTTACTAGATAAAAGAACTTTAGCAAAAAAGCTTTTCAATATAAAAAAAATGCGAAATGTACATTTTTTACATCATTTCCGATCAAGTAATTGTATTTTTCTGCCATATTAATGACATATTTGTTACTTTTTTATTTCAAAATGGATTTGGATATTAAAGGAATAATGATGAGCACAAAGAAAAAGCGTACAAATGACAACCAATTAAAATTACCATATAACACTCAAGATACACCAGGAATTATGGTCAGTATAGACAAAAGCAGATCTAATGAAACACAAGTAACGTTGGTATGTGAGACAAAAACGTCAAGAGAAAAGTATAAATTCGTGCTGTGGGAACATTTGTCGGATGCTGGTGACCACATGCGTTACTTTGCTGCTAGAAAGCATGGATATTTACGGATACCAATAACTGAACCAAACTATAGACATAATGGAATATATAGATGTTTTGCGAATCATAAATATAAAAAGAGGAATAACAAACCATTACTGATTAATGAAACTAATGTCAAAATAAATGGTAAGATTTTACAGTATTATTATTTTATGTTTTTTTGCAGGAAAATGAACAAAATCAGTTCTGTTCACTTGAGAGGCACAAATGCCTTGTACCATTGTATATGTCATTTTCAAGAACTAAAAGTAAATAAATTTTGCTGCTGTTTTCGGATATCTACAACGCAAACGAAGTTTGTTTTGGTTGCAAATAAATTTGAAAAGTATGTCCGTGGGAAAGTAAGGTAGTGTGGGAAAGTAAGGTAGTGGCTGGCACATGACAAATTGTGTTTGAAAAATTCTGTAGCATTTTGGAAGCACGAACACATATAATCTTCAAAATTAAGTTTGGTTTTTAATTTACGACAATGCTTTTAGAGAAATAAATTACATAGAAAGCAACAGAAATAATGAAATGAGGGGAGACATCCTCTTGATTTGTACAAAATTCAGTTGCTTTGGTAAGGAACTGAAATATCATATTTTGAACCATCCACTGTGCCTCTTTGTTTGGACACTCGTAGAAGTTCAGCTCTTGGACTGAACCAAAAATTTGGTGTAAACAGATTTACTATTTGCCTGCCATAATATAGGATCTGCCTGATGTCTTCATGGACAGTCTCATAATAGGGTTAGTAAGTCTCGTTCAATTTTGAAACTTCCGGGCACATATTTTGTACCCGGAAGTTGCATTTGTCACAAACACACATGACGTTTGAAACAAAAAAAAATGGACGTCATAATTCTGCAACGTCATATTTAGGCAGGAAACGTTTTCAAGTTTTATCGCGATTTCTCGTTGTCACATGACGAGACTTACAGACCCTATTATCTAGTTTGAGCATTATCAGGCAGCAACAAACATGATGTCCCATTGAATGTATCATGTGTTGCCTTCTAGGAAATAGTAATTGTTGTCCAGAGTATACATTAAAAAAAATAAAACAAATCATCATTCCTTATTGAAATAGATGCACAACTAAAAGCACGTTTCATTTTGTTATGAATATCAAGTATTTTACAATTTCTGCCAATACTTTGGTATTTAATCAGCTGTTACGGGGGAAATTTCACATTTGAATATGTTTTGGGCGAACCGCAATTGCATTGGACATATAATGATTGCAGGCATGGACTATTCGGAATACTTCAGGAAGTGATAAAAGCTCGGAACACCTCGATATTTTATATCGATGTTTATGCTCTGTGGGCAAAGAGACTGTCTCAAACTTTGCCTTTATCATAAAGACCTCTACAACTGGGCATTTTACACTAATTGGGTTTAATTACCATAGTTTATTGTCTTATTAGTAATAAATTCTGACTAATTAAATGGTTCAACTAGAGTAAAACATTTCTGTCGTCCAATCAGTAATTAATTATCCCTTTCGTCGTTTTTGTTTACATCCAAAAAACACATTTAAAGTTTATATGAAAACTAACTTGATACGAAGAAGAAACAAGAGGCTCTCAAGAGCCTGTATCGCTCACCTGGACCATGCCTGACATAGATAAAAGGCATTTCCAATAGGAAAAACAAAACATAAAATTTAGCAGAATACTTTTTTTTTCTAAAATTACAGTATTCTTATTTGGTTTCCATGGCAACTGAAAGATCCACCATCCATTACAACCCATAACAGAAGACCATTCAAAAAAAATTTGGACAGGGGTTCCCCTTATAATCAAAGTAATACATATTGCTGAAATTAAAACAATCAGACCACATTTCAAATAAAAATTCAAAAATTTGGGCAGAGGTTTCCCTTAAAATCAATAGGGCCAAGGTAAAAACTATGCTCCAGATGGTGGCCATTTTGGATGAGTTACGGACCTACCAGATAAATTTTTGGATGGGACCACCTCAGAACAATTGTGGCTTAGTTTGGTTATAATTGAACTTTGAATGTTTTTTCCAAAGGGTCCAATGTTAAAACTATGTTTCCGTTGGCGGCCATCTTGGATATAGGGCGAACCCAAAAACTCTATTTTTGTAAGGGAGCACCCAAGGACTATTGTGACCAAGTTTGGCGCCAATTGGCTTAACAGTTTCAGAGAAGAAGAATTTTGAATGTATTTTACCATAGGGTCCATACTATCTTTCCCGCTGGAAGCAATCTTGGATATCGCACAGACTTGAAAAACATTTTTTTTTGTAAGGGACCACCAAAGGACTATTGTGGCCAAGTTTGGTGCAAATTGGCTCAGTTGTTGCAGAGAAGAAGATCTTTGAATGTGTTTTCCCATAGGGTCTAATGTTAAAACTATGTTTACCGCTGGCGGCCATCTTGGATATTGCGCGGACCTGAAGAACACCTTTTTTGTAAGAGACCACCAAAGGACTATTGTGGCCAAGTTTGGTGCCAATTGGCTCAGTGGTTGCAGAGAAGAAGATCTTTGAATGTGTTTTCCCATAGGGTCCAATGTTAAAACTATGTTTCCCGCTGGCGGCCATCTTGGATATCGCACAGACTTGAAAAACACATTTTTTCTTAGGGACCACCAAAGGACTATTGTGACCAAGTTTGATGCCAATTGGCTCAGCAGTTTCAGAGAAGAAGATCTTTGATTGTGTTTTCCCAAAGGGCCAATTTTAAAACTATGTTTCCCGCTTGCAGCCATCTTGGATATCGCACAGACCTGAAAAACACCTTTTTTTGTACGGTACCACCCAAGAACTTTTGTGGCCAAGTTTGGTTCCAATTGGCCCAGTAGTTTCAGAGGAGAAGATCTTTTAATGAAAAGTTTACGCCGGACGGACGGACGAACGACGGACGCAAAGTGATGGCAAAAGCTCACCCTGGCATTAACCAGGTGAGCTAGAAATTGGCATCGTGAAAACTCGCGACAAGAAATTGTTTATTTCGTAGAAGATTTATGCTACTAACATGTTTTAAGGTTCATCATAACAAACTAAACAATATGGCTACAATTTTGATGTTGTTTTATACATGAGCAGAGCAAAGGTAAGAAAAATTATCGTGGTTTTAAGGCTGGCACTACATAACTATGTAATAATTAAACTACCTTTTCAAGAAAATAAGTTATTAGTCCGTGGGCTGGAAACACTTTCCGTGCACCNCCCCCCCCACTTTCGAACCAGACCGATTTTTTTCAGTCATTCTATGACCCCTCTTCAAAATAAAACATGTTAACACGAACAAAACCTGCACGCATAGACAGTATAGGGCCACTTTTATAGTACACCATTAAAAATTCTTATATTTTAGTTTTAACCTAAGTTTCATCTTTTAAGCTCCATAAGTTTTCAACGGTAAGTAATATGTACTCAAATTTGGTACCGAATTAACGCTAATAAAATTCCCGTGACAATGAACACAAGTTTGGGCACTTTATGCCCTTTTTTTGATCTGGGGATACAAAAAATGTACCCCTCCCCGTGAAAAAAAATGCGAAAAATTACTATTTAAGGCTGTCAATTCCTTTGAGGTAAACAACCTTCGTCATTTGATCTAGTTTTTATGCCAAACTTATCAGGTGTGATGCAATGTTGGAAAATAAAACCATTAAAGTCCATGAAATTTCGATTTTTGGTAAAAATTTTTTTGTAAAATGGGAATTTTCGGAATTTAAGTTTTTTTCACAACTTCAATTTTCTGACTTTAGGATCGTAAAATCTGAATATATATTTAATAATGGCCGATTTGATAATGATGTATGATATATTAGCAACAAATTGTGAGCACACATTTTAGTTTCACACATATTGTAGGTTCAGAAATGTCAAAATTAGCACCCCTCCCCCCTAAAAATTAAGGGAAAATTTGAAATATTCAGCCTCTAAATGATAAAAAGATAATGTTTGATGGGGATTCTAGTGTTTATTTCACTAAAGCGGAAATGCAGAAGATCATTTAAAGAGATTTAAACTTTTTAAGAGGTCTCTTTTTGAATTTTCTGCCCGAAATTGTATGAAAAATGGGAATTTTCCGGTTTTCAGAATTTTTGCTGTTTTGACTTTGAGATGCAAACACTTCATTAAATTGATATGTAACTTAAAATTGTTGATTTAATATCGTTTCCTTATATCTTAGCAATTACAAAGTATGCTTTTAAACATTTTAGACTAACTACAGTCTCATAAATTACAAACATATTACCCCTTACCACATATATTCAACACAATTTATTTCATTTTATTCAGCTTGAAAAGCTTAAACATTGTATAAAGGTCCAATGACATATCATTTTCAAACACGAAAATACACAGAGACTGACATATATCACAAATAACAACATGCGCATGGTTTATGGGCAGTTATTCAACAATTAAAATTGGATCTCGTAAAATTCTGAAATGCTGGAAATTCCAATTTTTCACGAAAATCGCCCAAAATATTCAATTTTACTCATATTTTGGTATTAAAATTACATATTACAGCGACTTCGGTAGTTTGTTATTTATATATAAGGATTTATCAAATGTATCTTTGGCAATGAAAGTAAAACATTAGTATGTTATGTTCATATATATTTAAAGACAGACATATTTTGGGGACTTTTAAGTTTAATTTTGTTGGGGTAGGGGTAATATTTTATTTTCGGTATTTAGAGTCACACTGAACATTCTTTGTCTTTCAAAGCAGCATTTTAAGATAACTTATGTAGCGATTAAAACAATAAATTGGCAAATAAATCCTTCAGATTCGCCACATATAACGATTTAAAAGTGAATTTTGGACAAATCTGAAATGCTAAAGATTCCCATTTTTTATCAGTTTTGGACAAAATATTGAGTTGAAGCAGACAAGTTGGGTTAAAAATACCAAATCACGATAGAATTCATGCAACCTTGCTATATGCAATGCAGATTTTGCGTGTGGTGGTTATTTTTATCCCAACATAGACAAAAAATCGATAATTTTTGGAAAAATTTGTTGGGGTATGGGGTAAAATTTTGGGTATTTAGAGTCACATTGAATACTCCTTGCTTTTCTAAACACTGTTTTAAGACAACTAATGTATCTCTTAGAACAATTAATTGGCATATCTGCAGATATATTCTATAGATTTGATTTATAATGCAATTTAACAGTGAACTATGGACAAATCTGAAACGTTGAAAATTCCCATTTTTCATCAATATTTGGATCAATATTGAGTTTTTGTGGGCCAATGGCTGTTACAATACCAAATCATGATGTAATATACAACACACGTTGTCCGTGTTCTTGTCATTTTTATCCCAACAAAGGCCAAAAATTGACAATTTCAGGGAAAATTTGTTGGGGTAGGGGCAAGATTTTCAGTATATAGAGTCACATTTAACACTCCTTGTTTTTCTAAACAATGTTTTAAGACAACTTATGCATCGCTTAGAACAATTAATTGGCATATCTGCAGATATATTCTATAGATTTGACATATATTGCGATTTAACAGTGAGCTATGGAAAAATCTGAAATGTTGAAAATTCTCATTTTTCATGAATTTTGGGAGAAATGTTGAGTTTTAGTCCAATAATGGCTGTTAAAATACCAAATCATGATGTAATTCATACAACATTGTCATATACAATACACTTTTTACGGGTTCTGGTTTTTTTCATGCGAACATGGACAAAAAATTGACAATTTTAGGGAAAATTTATTGGGGTAGGGGTAAGATTTTCGGTATTCAGAGTCACATTAAACACTCATTGTTTTTCTAAACAATGTTTTAAGACAACTAATATGTCGCTTGGTACAATTAATTGGCAATTATGCAGATATATCCTCCAGATTTTGCATAAATAACGATTTAACAGGGAACTTTGGACAATTCTAAAATGTTAAAAATTCCCATTTTTCATCTATTTCGGGCAAAATATTGAGTTCAAGTCAACATATGGCTGTTAAAATACCAAATCATAGTCTTATTCATGCAACTTTGTCATAAACAACACACATTTTGCGTGTTCTGGTTATTTGTATGCGTAAATAGACAAAAAATTGACATTTTTAGAGTAAATTTGGTGTGGTAGGGGTAATTTTTGTTGATGTATAAGGATTAGATTACCTAAAAGCAGCCCTTATTTGTAATGGTTGTGAAGCAAATATAATAAGCTTTCATTTTATACCTATTTTAAATGATATTTGATTACTAAAAAATAATATTAGGCAAAAGAAAGACAAGACTTATTCAAAAACGAAATTATTCAAGGGTCCATGTATTTGGTATATTTGAAAATAAAATTTTGGTCATTTACAATAATCTTAACATGTTTTATATTGAAGAAAATAGATTGAAAAGCTAAAAACAATTTTCAGAATCGGGAATTGAGATGCACTTCGGGTTCTCTGGACCATCAAACTTACGCAATTTCAATGAAAATATCAGTTTTTTCGTCAATTTTTCATTGGGGTAGGGGTACGTTTAATTGCGCTATGGAACGTATTGGGCAGAGAAATTGTAAAAACTTGGGTTCTTTGTAAAGCTAATATAATAAGCAATCGTTTGATTTCTCGTTTTTATAACTGGAAGGCATTTGATCAATATTTTGAAGCAACTGAAAGAAAAACTTTAACGAAAAACGAAATTTTCAAAAATTTCGGTAGGTGGGTCTAAAAATGGGCCAAATTCCTCAAGTGCGTGCAGGTTATGCTTGTGTTAACATGTTTAATTTTGAAGAGGGGATGTATGCGGACATAAAAAAATGGGTAGGGTGTGCACGGGGGGTTATTCCAGCCCATGGACTATATAAACTTACCTGACAAAAGCGGTGCATTTTTTTCTATTTCTTGCAACATCAAAATAAAACTATCTTGCAAGATTTGTTTGAAATATTCCTGTGAGTATTGTTATTATTACCTTTGTCTTTGTTGATTTAAATGCATAACTTACCTGTATAACGTAGGGGTCGTCTCGAACTGTTTACCTGTCTATGTTTATTTTTGGACCTTTTCAAACACTGAGAAAAATTGCGCAGCACAAACAAAACATTATAATGAAATAATTTTAATAAAAATGAATGCAAAACTTACATGTCTATGCAGTGCCAGCCTTAAAATTTTATTCTCTTTTACCTTTTGTCTGTACTCATGTAAAATTTATCCACCTAAATTGGGACTTGGAGAACGAGTTATGATGAACCTTAACTATCTAAATGCATTGTATGTATTATCGTAGATGTATCATACATTTATGGTATTATAATCAAATAAGATAGTAGAAAAATATTTTAGAATATTCTTGGACTAAAATTATAAATTTACGAAGTTAATATTCCAACAATCTTTTATACTGTACGCGTAAATGAAAGAATGAAAACAAATCACGGGTGAGTAAAAAGCGCGTTTGGGACTACCAGTGGAGGATTTATCTTGCCGTCAAAATGCTCCCACTGTTCTACTTTTTTTAGGATATGTTCATGTTTAGAGGCGTGCAAAATGTTGCAAAAATTATAAAGAAATTGGAATTAATATTTATATTTTGTTTCAAATATATCGATGAAGTATACGTTTAAGTATAACTTCGGTATTTTGTTATTTATATGTGCAAAACACAATATAGATTGATACTAAAATGTAAATGCATTAGAAAAAAAAATCATACGCGAATAGCAGGTGCCAACTCCACCTCACAAATCATACGAAATAAGCATACATAAAAAAAGTAACAGGATATGGGGTATTTGTGCAGAGGACAATATCACAATATGTACAAGAAAACCCAATTTAACAGTGGATAAATTTCCAAATGAATACCGAGGCAATGAACTTTGAATCATAAAATCCAAAAGACATGGAAACACAAAGATAATCAGCTCTCAAACAGTTCCATGTTCAATAATTGAAGGCTCTCTGAAAACAATTACTATTGTTGGCGTGACGACTACTCAAAGGACAATATTTATATATAAAAATAAAAAGACTGGGGCAAAATACAGCGCTATATGCAACACACAAAACTGGCAATTGAACCCCTAACAAAAAAGAGGCACCATGAGGTGTACTGGGAAGGTAAATACGATCACGATGCAGGCCATATTAAGGGGGTAGACCTGGGGTAGGAGGAGATAACTCTGTTTTTCACTTTTTTATTACTTATACAAACAAATAGAATCATTGCAATAGGTATGATCAAAATTTTAAAATTGTAAAATTTTTTCCACACAGCAAATAAATATTCACTTTGTCATAAAAACAAATACCCAACATCCCGTTATTTATAATGAGTGCATTTTACCCTACATTTTTGCAATACTGTCCAAAGATAATGAAAATATGTAAAAGTCGGATTTCTTCCAAGGGAGGTAATTTATAGTACAGATTCAGCAATTTTATTGATTTTATCCACTTTATTCTAAATTAAGAAAAAATAGGACGGTAGAATTTTCTAATATTTTAATATATCTTACATCTACTAGACTAAGTTTTCTTTCTATTCTCAGTTTTTGGTGAAAATTAAACGACAGAATTGTTTACAATAGGTGTTTGAAAGGGATCAAAAAAGAGTAAAAAATTCAGACTATACTGTTCAGAACACCCACTTATTTCAGTTCAAACTACTTAAATTTACTATCGTTATTCATGCTTACTTCCACACATGTCTAAACTACAGAATTTTGCATTTGAAATAATTCGAAATCGAATACAAATTTAATTAGAGCTAATTTTATACACCACAATCAAGTCCTGAACGGACCAAATAATATGAGGAAACAGGGTATCTTTGATGATCCCTGTACAAAAAATGGGACGGTAAAAATTGTTGAAAAGTGCTTAAAGTTGACATGAGCATGTGTAGTTTTAATACTCAAAATATTAAGAAAATTAAACGATCGGAAAATTTTAGGCCTACCCAGGTCTACCCCCTTAAATGATAATACGAGTGAATGCTGAACCCATATTTGCCAAATCACACAAGTAAATTTGTGATTTGACAAATGAACTCGGACATAAAACTACACATGAAAATAAGACCCAAATGACCTGTACTGACCTGGAACTAATCAGTCCCAGTAGTCTTATCTGAACGTAAAGACAATGTAAGTTTCATTCTAACATGATGAAAAATTGTGACAATTCATATCAAATCAAATCTAACATGATTTCTTTTAATCATTTCTTTTCAATCTTCCCCAGTAACACCCATATTCCTTTGTGTCAGATACTATTTGATTTTTCATATTCGTAAAATGATAATTCTGCATCTGAGAGTACATTGAAGTTTAGATATATTTTTTCATTTAGTTATACATTCTAGGGATCACGTATTGCTTTTCGTTTTAAAGAAAGCAACTTGTTGATCTGATTGTGCTTGAACCATATAAATTTCGGGAACTGTTCGAGGCTTTCTTATTTCATTTGACTTTGCATAAGAAATGTGTCATTTTGGTTTCTGGCCTAATAGGTTTTTTTTGTAACTGATTTAAAACGATTGATTGTAGTTATATTATATAAATCAAATTCATACAACGTAAGTTTTTTTTTTTTATTTCAGTGATGAATGAAATAAAAGGGACAACAGGAAACACCTACAATGGCTGAAAATTATAATTACATGCTACAATCTGCTAGGGAAATAATACACAGGAAAAACACAAATAAGACAAAAGACAAACGTAAACAACTATAGGAACTCGGGACAGCCGGACTTGGTACCGGCACTAGCAAAAGCCAGCGGTAGGGTTAAATAGGTTTATGGGTACCCAAACCTCCCCTTTATCTGTCCCGTTTCCCTATAGTATAGTAAACATACGAATAAAACCCAATGCAGGTAGACTTCTAACTCCATGAACACAGTTTTGAAAGGAGAGAATATAACAATACGTAATTTTGAAAGATGGGTCAAGGGGTGCTTGCCGCTAATCTGCCGGCTAGCTAAAGGAGCCTAGTCTGCTGGTAGAACACTGTCGCACTGCGGAAGAAAAATCAAACTCAAAACTCAATGCCTACAAAAATACAATAGATACGATATAGATCTCCAACTGATATTGCGGATTTAAATGAATGACATTTTGATTTGTTAGGAAGTTTTGACTCTGAGGGACAATTTTTTCAAACAGCTTTAACACCTTTAATTCCCCGTATGCACCCCTTGACCCATCTTTCGAACTCACATGATGTATCATTCCATACAAGTTAATGGTCTTGTAGTTGGTAGTCTGTCTATATTTGGCTTTATTCTTATGCTCATTATATCTTAGGGAAATGGAATAAAGAAAGAATGCATTTTGAAGCCCACAACCGTTTCACCCTACCGCTGGCTTTTGCCGTGAGACTTCTGTGCCGAATGTTCATGGATAATAATAATAATAACAATAATAGTCCTATCAAAAATACGATCAGGCCTTCTAGCAATAGCGAGAAAGACATAAATAGTAGCAAAATAATTACTTCAAATTAATCTTTGCCATGTAGAAAAGACACCTTTATAAATTACAATTCGTTGCTCTTTATAGGTCCTCCTGTATTTGTGTCTGCTTACAACGACAAACAGGAGCTGATTGGCTGCAACAAACCTGTGGTATCATTATTAATATACAGTCAACCCAAATATGCAAGTTAATCGTGTTCCTATAACGAAGGTTTAACATTTATTGAAAGTGAAAAGAAACATTTCCAGGAAGAGTTTACAGAAATCAAAGATGAATTTAACAGAACAACGATCAGAGTGCATGGCTACAAAATTACTTTCCTACCAAAACCTCCAAACGGGCTTTCAATCCAAAACTTTTCATTCAAAGCAGCAAATGCTTATGGGAGTGACATCTTTAATGTAACCTTATCTATAGGTAATATATTAGTATTTTTCCGCTATTGATAACTGTTTTCGAAATGTAAGTTCTAAATTAAACTATAACACAATTGAAGGTCTACTCGATTCAGTTGTAACATTTCTAGGAGGATTTTAATGTAAAAAATTGATAACAGGAAACACCTGCTATGGCTGAAAGTTATAATAACATGTCACGATCTGCTAGCGAACTACACAGGAAAAACACGAATAAGACAAAAGACAAACGTAGAGGAACTCAGGACGGTAGGGTTCAACCGGTTTATCGGTACTTAAACCTTCCCTTTATCTGTCCCGTTATTCCAAATAACTGGAAACACTGAGCTAAGTGGTTGCCATTGGAACAATGATAACGACTGAAATGATTATGAAAAATATCATTTACAATTTTGCAAAATTTATCTTTCCGTTCTTTCTACCTAGTGATTATGAATAAGGCATCTTTTGTCTATATATTTACGGAACCACCTGACATTTTGAGCCCTTTAAATTCATATTATCTTTAACAATATCAAGAAGCGATTTTTATTGTAATTGTACAGAAAAGTTTGGTACAAGCATATGTAAAAGAAAGGAAATGGGGTAATATGTCAAGGCGGCAACATCCCATCTCCACGTTAAAACGACCCAAAACAAAGCATTTAGAGGCCATCTAGGTACTTTAATTAATCTTCTATTTTGTCTAGTTGTAATTTTTTTTTCAGAATGCCCTCATAAAGACAAAGGTATTATGAGTACAGTAGCTGCATGTATTTCGAGTGGGCTTGCATTTCTTTTTCTAATCACCATAGTTTCGATTTGTTGTTACTTTCAGAAAAAGCAATGCGTCAAATCACGGGTCCAAACTGCCGACACCGCTTTAGAAATACATGAATATCACGAAATAGGAAGTTTAAGCTATTTTTATGTTACGGGGGATAATAGAACAAATGACATTAGATCTTTTCAGGGTACCCAAACGTCACTCCCAAAACCATCAGTGGCACAAATCGATGACAATGGATATCTCATCCCATATGACGACCACAAAAATCAACCAGCAAGGAAGAAGTTGTGTACTACAACAAACTTACAAAATAGATTTTTTGTCGAAAATACCGCGCACAAATTGCTTGATGTAATGGATATCAGCCCTGTTTCTGTTGGAGATTATAACGACAACGATGACAACGACAGTCTTTATTTACAAGCTACAGAAGACTCAGTATCAGATTCAGCATCGAGTGACATCGACTCAGGATCAGAAAATAGGAGAGGAGAAGATTATGTTAATCACTATCAAGTCATTATCAGAGAACAAAATACTGAGGAGCAAAATTTGTATATTTGATAAATACCTCTGAATCTATAACATTATTATGACCGGCAATACACTGAGAATATGAGAAACCAACAAAGCATTAAGACTTTTTGAAATGATAAGTAATAGGAAATTAATTTTGAAGATCTATTGTCATAATTCTTGCCACACAGCCTTCATATAAAATGCTGGTTCTAAATCTAAGTTACACAGTTCTTACAAAAAACAATGCTGCATGATCTAAATTCTTGTTAGTATTTTGTTCATTTTTCTTTAACTTTCGTTTGCTCATGGTTCAGTCTGCTTCGTCTTTTCTATTTTATTGTTTTTTTCCGTGTATTGACTGAAATTTTTTCTTTCATTTTTGTTGCTGCCTGTAATTTTTAAAATCTCTATGAACAAAATGTTTAATTCTCAACGGATCTATAACCAATTATTTAAAAAGAATGTTTCTCAATAAATTGAACATTTTTTAAAAATTTTTGATGAATTGTCGTCACTATTCTTTTTGTTTTCCAAATTATCTTTTTTTTCTTTTGGCATATCTTTGAAAATAAAATTGTCCCCTAATAGCGAAAATTAATGTTTTCTTAAACTGAAGAAGTTTGAAATGTTATGTTGAGGTCTTCTGAATTGATATCAAAATATATTATTTAAACGATATCCTTCTGGTATGAAATGTTTTTTCCACGAGTTAAGCTTGCAGTTTTATGAAACGCGGCAAATAATGGTATATAACTCACGCCGCATCTACTTTTCTAGATCCACTCATGCGATATATGGTAAGCACAAAAATTAATATAATTTAAATAAATAATAGAGGACAAATCGAGTTTGAAAATTACATATAACAAAAAAATTAGTGTAGGGAAAGACCTCATTCCTTTCTTTAAGAATTTTTCTTTCTTGTGCTTTCCAAATTTGGTCCAAAAGTCTGGGATGAACTCCTTAAAATTTATGTGGAACTTCCCAGAAAGTGTGATCTTATTTTAGAACATCTCTCTCGAAAAGAGTAAGACATAAAAACGTGGGATCTTCCGCAATAAACTTACGCGATTAGTTTAATATAAAAAAAAATGTCAAGGTTTGGGATTATTGGTCATTTTGAAAGGGACATACAAATTATGACAAGTGTAATTTAAACTATTATGTTATTCAGATAATATAAGGGATCTGAAAGAAACACTGCAACCAGCTATGGAGAAACTGTTCTACCACTAATTTATCCATCCATTTAACCAGTGCATTTACCTATAAAGAGTTAGTTAGCAAATACTGTGAACAGACTTATCGTATTTCCGGGGTAAATTACTTTTTGGATTGTAAAAAATTCAATTGAGGTTTCAGATAAATTAAAATCAATAAAAAAAGCCAGTGCCATGTACTGACAGTTATGATTTTTCTCCACTTTATAGGACCCTTCCAAATAAATTTATAAAATCAAAATTAGGACAACCTTATTGAATTTTCTTACTAATTTTCTGGTCTACAATTTATTTGTTGTTATAAAAAGCAAGTATTCTTATCTAATATCACTTACAAGAATCATTGTTCCTGGACATGCGATGACAAAATTAAGGCACCGAATCTTTAACTAGAAAACATTTTTGTTCTTTTTGGCAATATTATTTAGCAACAGGTCAGTAGTATTCCCATGGTTACTGAGATTTCTTCGTATTTGCTTCGTCAAAATGTATGAAAATTTGTGAGTCGTGACGATTGGCTTGAAAAGCCATAAACCTTTTTAGGTTATTCACTGGTCGTCTTGCCTACGAATTAAGAGCTTCGGGAGTTCGGAACATTGATCATTTTTGGAATGTTTTACTGTAATGAGCAACACTTCACCAATGATTCTTTTGTCAGAATATCACACGATGAGTTATAATATATTCGTGTAATTGTCGGAGGATGTTTTCTCCAATGATCAAAAGACCAAGAAAGGGCAAGAGAAAATGCAAGAAAAAATAAGGAACATTCGATCGATGAACTACATGGCAAAGGACGAATAAACTTAATTCTTTTGTTGTGTTTTCTTTTCTTACTCCGAATGAGATTTCCTAAAGAAAGCTTGATCAAGGGCTACCACCTGACCCACAGAGTTCAAATAGTAAAATCAAAATAAGCTAAGGCGCGAAGAGGATACTTCTTGGTTCAAAATGATATTTCCTTGAATCTAAATATTACAAGTTTCAGATAAAATCGATATTCAGACCAGAACCGAAGTATTTACTAATAGGCTGGTGAACACCCTAGAGATCTTACAGTCCAGCAGTAGAGGCGTCGGTCCAGCAAAATTTCAAAGTGAATTTAGAATTTAGTTTCTGTATATGGCCGTCTCCATAACTTTTTATCTTTAGTCCAGATCGAATCAAAACTATTCGATATTCATTAATCAAAATACATGTAAAGCTGGTAGAGAACAAATAATCAATCGGATCTAAATAGAAAGGCTTAAAATAGTTGAAGACAGGGCTATGCAGTAGGGAGATACTCCTTAGTTCCAAATAAAATTTTCTAAAATTTAGATTATGCAAATTTCGATTATGCAAGTTCCAACACCAAAGTAACTACTGGATTGGTGAATACCCTCCGAGGACTAACAGTCAAGCAGCAGAACCATCGGCCAAATGGTAATATATAACAAATAGGATAACAAAAGAAGCAGATGTTACATGGATAATACTCACAAAATAACTACTGCCATTTGAAAATTGAACAGATGCTTGTTGATAAGCATAAGTTGACAGTGTAAATTATTTTATATAGTTCCATGATCAAGACAGCTTCACACATTAAACAAAAACGTTTTTCAAAAAAAAAAACAAAAAAAAACATTTAACTGTACTTGATAATCGACCGATAGGCTCAAAATAAAATTCATTACAACCCATACATGTATAATTATAACAGGATCGCTTAGAATATCTAAAAGATCTTTTTTAAATCAGTAAAAAGTTTGAGTTTTAATTATTTGTTATTAAAAAGGCCCACTAAACATAGTTTTGTTCGAAGCATCCGTATAATCATGTTTCCAAACTGTAAACTTCGAGACTAAATGTTTTTGGTTACCAATCAAAATACTTGGCAAACCGCTACTTGATTGGCACATAAAAAATTAGTAATCCAATATTCGAGTGATTAATCATAAAACATTTTCGACTTGGGAGACAAAATAGAAGAAGAAGACAAAATTTTATTGCATCAGCGTATACGAGGTATTAACGACATGTCATAATATATATTAATGGCATGATTTGTACTGAAACAATAACTGAAAGGATTTGTGACACTACCGGGCTTATTGAAAACCGAACGTGGAACATAGTACTCTAAAAGGGGAAATTTTTGCAAGGGGTGTATTTTCACTTATTTCTCGATTGGCACTTGTTCGCGAAAAATTTCCCCTCGCGTAGATTCGTTTTTATTACGATCGTTACGAAAAAGAAGTGACAATAGCAGAAAAAAAATCTCACAAAAAGGTTTTGGAATCAAAATCGCGAAATTTAAACCACTCGAAAATATCCCCTCTCACAGTACATTGTAAGTTGTTACCCGTAAAACTATATTTTCGAAGTTACCTTCTATCGAAGATAGGAAAATATTTTTGAAATCATCCATGATATAACTTTCAAAAACTACCAGAATAAATGGATCCGAGGCATTACGACGGGTTGTGCTCTATTCAAATTTTCATAAGAAATTTGAAATATAAGCAGGGATCTCTTGGCAAGTCGAAATAAACCGCAGCCAGTCAAGTCGCTGAGTGTTTCCCTGTACAAAATATGTTTTAAATGTGTACTTTATTTAAGATGCTGTCATCCAACCGGGGACGTAGTTTTATATCCGGCCCTTTTGGATAACTTTCAAATATCTCTTCTGGAACTACAAGGCCAACTAGAACCAGATAATGGCAAAAAAGCCCTTGGTGGTTCTCTTTGTAGCAACAACCTAAGCGTTCAGCCTCTCCGAAAAAAACCTTTACATCGATTATGGTGATCTTAATTAATGGAGATAAGACGTCAGGATAAAGTTTAAGGATTTAGGATAATGTGTAACTATTTAAGGTATAGGATCTTTTGTAGAATTTTAAGGGGATTTGTGTTTTTAACCACCACGGGGAAAAATGTCTACTGTAATGTTTCTCACTACTAACATAACCCAAGACTAAAAAAATATCATGCATATTTGCCAGAAGCTGAAATCAAAAAAGATAAAGACGAAATAGGTAAAAACACTTAAAGAGTTGTAAACCGCAATGGTCCTGACCTGGCACTGGCATAAGTGTTGATTAAATGTGAGTACCCATATTAGTATCACTCATTGTAAACTAAAATTGAAGCATATTCCCATATGCTAATTTAATTCAAGAAACCCCTACATAAAAGGAACAACAGAACCTGTTACCACATTCTTAACTATTTAAAACGAATCATCAAAGTATATACTTGAATCAAATATAGAAGGTAGTAAGAAGTTAACATACGATCTCCAACAGAACCAGAACAGACATATATCATGATACTAAGTCTATTCAATATTCATTGATTATCATGGAAGTTAATTAACAGTACATCATAGTTTATTCGGTAACCAGCTTTTGAATCTCTTTTTTTATTTTCCATATTTATTAATTTAGTCCCCTTCCTTTGTGTTAAAACTATTCCCCTTGTCGTCATTAAATCAGTCCATCATACATTTTTATTTATTCTAAAATCCTGGTTTCTCAACATTGCACCTTTCTTCAAATTGGCTTGCTTTGTTGAAGGATGGGTGCATTTTTAGATCATTACGACACCTACTATTGTTTGCAGGATAGCAGGCTATAAATCAGTTGATGTTTTAATACAAAAATACAACTACCAATGTATTACCGGGTATATTTGAAGGAGGATGATTTTTGTTTGGTATCTTCATTTCCAGATCTTATCTTGCTACCATTATTATGCACAAACACACGATTTTTACAACCTAGCATTGAATGGCAAAGCAACTGTTAATGATAACCTCCCCGTTTTACAGACAAGAAAGTGAGAGTAAAATTAGATTAGTAGGAGAAATTACAAAAAAAAAACATACAGGATATTAAATGCTAAGGTTCAGTTTGAGAACCCTCCTAAAAATAATTTCATACCTGGCAGTTTATTCTGTAAGTATCGTCATGCTCATAGGAGGACGAGATCTGTACACCATTCTGTGTCCAACTTTTTAAAGTAATATATCACAGTATATAAGATGTTTATGGAAATAATGAAAGGTGAAAAGCAAAACGAAGTTACAATGTTAGGTTTTATTCAGATAATGGAGGACCTTTGAACATTTGTCATTTTTTACCAATAATGCCAGTAGTAATGTCTCACAAAAACATTATATTTTCGTCTATATCAACTTATTAAAGAAAAAAATACACACCATATTTGTATCAAAAGTCCCTTTGATTTTTTTAAAAAAGAGAGAACTTTTAAACTAAAAATACATAATGTGATATTTAGGATTTGTGTTATCTCTGTCACAAGAAAGAAAATTTTCTTTGATCTCCCCGTAGTTCGGAATTGAATTTATAATCCATTTTTAAACATTTAATTTTATTCAAAGTTATTCTGTTGTCAAATGATACCAAGTTTCTGGTTCTGTGCTTTGTGTCTGTCTGGCGTCATTGTTTTTGTGTCTAACGTCATTGTTTTCTGTGTTCTCGTTTTTGCCCTGTCTTTGGACTTCGACTTTTGTGAATTTTACCCCTTTGTTCCTTCGGTATTCTACTGCCGTTGTTTCATCACAGTTTCGAATTTGAATCAGAGTTTTGGATAAAATATTTTGGAAAACTCCGGTTTTCCAGTTCAATGGCTAAGGAATCTTATTTTATATACGGTGGGAATTGATAGAGTTTCTCAGTTTAATAAATGACATATTACATATTGTTTCCGGTAAAAAATAAAGGATTTCAAGTCACCAGAGAAAGTGATGTCACAATATCAATGTCGTCCTCAAGTTGAATGGCGAATTAAAATGAAAAAAAAATCACATTTAAAATCTCGGTTTTTGAGTATATAATCTATATTATAACTAGAGGCTCAGAGACTGAGCCTGCATCGCTCACCTGACAAAAAGCTTCTATGCCTTGCATGACCAAAAATGATGTAAAGCACATTCCGTACTTTAACCCTGTAAAGTTTGATTGAATTTGCTTCGGTGGTTTCAGAGAAGATGAAAATGATATTTTCCCATTGGTCTCATTATAATACTATGTTAACTATGTTTTGCACTGGTGGCCCTGTTTTTTGTCTGATTGGAATGAAATGAGCAATCTTTGTAGAGGTCCTATAGTACATCATTCATGTGTAGTTTGGTTGATTTTGATTCAGTGGTTTCAGAGGAGAAGATGAAGATGTGATTTTCCTATATGATCCAATGTTGAATAATGTTGCGTTCTGTCGGCCATGTTTTTGGAGGTTCAGAACTAAATGAGCAATCTTTGTAAAGGACCTTTAGTATATTATTCCTGTAAAGTATTGTTGAATTTGCTTCATCCATTTCAGAGCAGAAGATGATTGATTGATTGAATATTGTTTAACGTCTACTGAGCAATATTTCAGCTATATCAAGACGAGAACAAGTTTGTTGATAAATAATCACTTTGGGGTAAGGAAAGGGCCAGGGGACGGGAAATTCTGACTGCCACTAGAAAAGTAGGGTGAAATCGTCAAGGGCGGGGAATTTAGCCTTGTAGCCGATCACCTACGGACCACCCCCAAAAAGAGCTTTCTACAAGGGTTCTTTAACGTGCAGGAAGCGTGGCATTTCTTCCAACACGTGGACCTGAGTTTACATCCCATCCGAAAGATGGGTTGTGTATTTATTAATCCCGCACAACCACGGAATGGGTCCTATTTCTATATCCCGAGACCCTCGGGGTCAGCCTCCGTTTAGGAGGGTCACACCCCGCAAGCCGGAGATACTGGGTCCTATTTCTATATCCCGGGGTTCCCTTAAGGTCCTCTGTTAGGATGGCTCATATTCCAAGCTCAGAGGATGCTGCGGGCCTATTCTTCAGCCGGGACCGCGCACGGCGTGAGCAGAAGATGAAAATGTGATTTTCCCATATGGTCCAATGTTAAACCTAAGTTCCGCGCTGGCGGCCATGATTTTATATGATCGGAAAGAAATGAGCAATCTTTGTTAAGGACCTTCCATACATCATTCCTGTAAAGTTTGGTTGAATTTGCTTCCGCAGTAACAGAGTAGAAGACGAAAATGGGATTTTCCCATAGGGTCCAATGTTAAACTATGTTCCGTGCTGGCGGTCATGTTTCTTATCTGATCCGAACAAAATGGGCAATCTTTGTTAAGGACCTCTAGTCTAGTACATCATTCCTGTAAAGTTTGGTTCAATTTGCTTCAGTGGTTTCAGAGTAGAAGA
The DNA here is from genome assembly GCA_002080025.1 of Modiolus philippinarum. Taxonomy (NCBI): domain Eukaryota; kingdom Metazoa; phylum Mollusca; class Bivalvia; order Mytilida; family Modiolidae; genus Modiolus; species Modiolus philippinarum. Next base: position 198,073 of record MJUU01072803.1, read on the forward strand.
GAAAAATGTGATGCATAGGGTCCAATGTTAAACTATTTTCCGCGCTGGCGGCCATGTTTTTTATCGGATTGGATCAAAATGAGCAATCTTTATTAAAAACCTTCAGTTCAGCACTCCTGTAAAGTTTGGTTGAATTTGCTTCGGTGTTTTCAGAGAGGAAGATGAAAATATGATTTTTCCCATAGGGTCAAATGTTAAACCTAGGCTCCGTGTTGGCGGCCATGTTTTTTGTCGGATCGGAACGAAATGAGCAGTCTTTGTAAAGGACCTTCCATACATCATTCCTGTAAAGTTTGGTTCAATTTGCTTCAATAATTTCAGAGTAGAAGAGGAAAATGTGATTTTCCCATAGGGTCCAATGTTAAACCTAAGTTCCGCGCTGGCGGCCATGTTTTTTATCGGATAGAAACAAAATGAGCAATCTTTGTTAAGGACCTATAGTACATCATTCCTGTAAAGTTTGGTTCAATATGCTTCAGTGTTTTCAGAGAAGAAGAGGAAAATGTGATTTCCCCATAGGGTCCAATGTTAAACTATGTTCCGCGCTTGCGGCCATGTTTTTTATCGGATCGGATCAAAATGAGCAATCTTTGTTAAGAACCTTTAGTACATCATCCTGTAAAGTTTGGCTGAATTCGCTTCAGTGTTTTCAGAGTAGAAGATGAAAATGTGATTTTTCCAGTAGGGTCCAATGTTAAACCAAAGTTCCATGTTTTTGTCGGATCAGAACGAAATGAGCAATCTTGGAAAGGACCTTCCATACATCATTCCTGTAAAGTTTGGTTCAATTTGCTTCAGTGGTTTCAGAGGAGAAGATGAAAATGTGAAAAGTTAAACGGACGACGGACGCCGGACGACGGACGACGGACGCCAAGTGATGGCAATAGCTCACACTGACCATTTGGGTCAGGTGAGCTAAAAAGCATAACTAATCAACAGTCATGAATATCAATATAAATGTCACTCGTGTCAATCAACAAAGTTCCGCAACTCGTTAAATCCTGCGTTGTTCGACGCTCATGGCATTTTTATTCATATACATGGCGGTCAATTAGCTATACTATAATTGCACACTTGCCCCCATATTTTTGTTTTATGAATGTCTTCTAACGGTAAAAATAAGACACCTAACAAGTTTTCATTAATTTCTTGATTTAATACATAACATAGCATGTTTAATCAAGGGAAAATCGAGACAACGGCAGTAGAATACCGAAGGAACAAGGGAAGCGAAGACCACAAACATCGAAATCCAAAGACATGGCAAAAACGGCAACAGAGAAAAACAAATACAAAACAAGGACGTTAGGCAGCTACAATGCACGGAAATAAAAAGACGACATTAAAAACAAAGGCACTCATAGTCTGAACTCCCATGAAAACCGGGAGTGACATCAGGTGCTCCGAAAGGGTAAGCATGTCCTGCTCCGCTAGCGGCATCCGTCACACTATCAGTGAGTCAATCCTGGGTTGAGTCAAAACCGGTTATGTCAAATCCGTGAAGACGTGAATTCTAGCTGAAAATGTCCGTTTTCATTTGGGACACAGACACGTTATATCTGTTAATTAACACTGTTGAGCTAAGGGAGATTTATATTTAATCTATTTGTAGCGCTTCAGGTTGATTGTTTTTTGTCAACTAAAATTTAGTTGAATAATTGTCATGTAGAACATATTATATGTACACTTCAATTTCATAAATAGTTTGTTTTTAGGCGGTATATATTTATATTCTGCTGAAGTGAAATATCCAGGTAAATCCTGCAATTTGATTGGTTACCTTGACAGGGGATATGAGACCGTATTTTTTTATAACCACTGGGCCGATTCCCCTGTTGGTGGACTGTTAGTCCCCAAGGGTACTCGCCTACCCAGTAGCCAGTACTTCGGTGCTGACTTAAAACCATTTTTTATATTTGCAATAGGTAAACTTCATAACATTTTTGTGCAAGCCGGGAGTATCTCCCTCATGCATTACTCTGTCCTAAGCTGAATTTATTGGCTTTCTTATTTAGATCATATTGGTAATTGGTTCTCTATCAGCTTTACACGTATTTTAGTTTATGAACTTCCAAATATTTTGATATCATCTGCACTTTAGAGACATACGTTTTCGAAATATGCATATGCAGAAACTAAACTACATGTAGCAGTAACTTTGGTATTTGCTATTTATTACCACTGGACAGATGCCTCTGCTGTTGGACTGTTAGTCCCCGAGGGTAATCAGCCACCCAGTAGTCAGTACTCCGGTGCAGACCCGAAAACCATTTTCTTTTGAAAGTTGCAATGTCTAAGATTAATATATATATATATATTTTTTTTTTGTTTAAAACCGAGGAGCATCTCCCTTATGCATAGCTCTGTCCTTAACTGAATTTTCGCTTTCCTTTTTAGATCCTATAAGTTATTTGTTTTCTATCAGCTTTTAAACGTAAATAGACTTCCGAATGATTTGATCTGCACTGAAGACACATCAGTTGACGGATGCCCATATACAGAAAATAAATTGACAGTAACTTCTGTATTTTATTATTGGACTCTTTTTGCTTTTAAAAAAATATCTACAACTGAAAAGCTTACACCCAGAATGTTTTGTCTATATGAAAAAGAAAGGAAATAGGGTAAATGTCAAGGAAACAACATCCCATATCCAGGTTAAAACGACCCAAAACAAAGCATAAATTATTTAACATTTAAATCCTCAGTATATATATTTTAAGACCTATATGTGTTGGGTCCATATTTGACTAAATTAATGAAAACACTCACATTTTTCCATTTTATGGTTGTATACGTTTGCTTCGCTGCAAGTTAACCGTATTGAATCAAATAACAGGTCCACATTCTCTTGTACTTCATAGAAATATAACGAGGGTTTATCATATGCTTAGTAATAAATACAGACGTTTTGAATATGTGATACAGTGCATGACTTTCATTCCGTATTCACACTATGACGTCATACACTTTATCGCATACCCTTTATCGCATGGCTTACCCTTTATCACACACCCTTTATCGCATGGCTAGCCCTGTATCATACCCTTTTTCCAAAAACTTTTTTTTCAATTTCGACTTATT
>MJUU01072803.1:201211-221634 GCA_002080025.1 Modiolus philippinarum
AAAACGTTTTTTGGGGGGTAAAATTTTGGGGGGGGGGCAAAAACATTTTTGGGGGGGGTAAAAATTTTTTGGTAGGTAACAAAAAAATTTTTTGGGGTGATTTTGGGGTAAAAAAAATGGAGGTATAAATTTTTTGGGGGCAAAAAAATTTCTTTTTGGGAGGGGGTAAACAATTTTTTGGTAGGTAACAAAAAATTTCTTTGGGTGATTTTATTTGTTTTGTGAGGATTAGTTTAAAAAAAAATAGCAAAACTTTTCCCTTTACATGTTAGATTTTATTCCAACCACCTACAGTACTTTCCGCCTATTTTGAAATTTTCTTCTCCAAAATACATGCATTTTCTTTTACCAATTTTAATTTTTGGCAGTATTTTTGTGATTAAAAGCAGTCCTCTGTTTAAATATATGATAAACTGTATAATACATGGCAAAATCCGTATCACATGCCGTATCATCCCTCGACCAGTTTCATCCCTCGGGCCAGAGGCCCTCGGGCTTTTATTGGTAACTCGGGATGATATGCCATGTGATACGGATTTTGCCATGTATTATTCCCTATATAATACTCTCTCACATCTTATTTTTGTATGATGTTACTTCTGTATGTCAAGTAGATAAAGGAATTTAACTCAGAAAAAAGAGGAAAAAAGTGCATTTCATACCCCCAAAAAAATCCAACGGATTCGTAAGTTCTACTTTCATGGTAGTGTTATAAAGATATGTTTATCAAAGTCTAAAAGTTATTAAAAACGGGAACAACAGAAATACAAAAAGAAGACACATCACATCAGGAAATTCACAAAATTTATGAAATCTTATAAGATGCTATTACGTGCTCTAGAATGAAAGTCATGTTCATCTCGATTTACGGTACATGCTATACATTCAGCAAAGAATCAATGCTGCTTAAAATTAAATAAAAGTGATTTTTTTTCGATTTTCTAGATTTGTTTAATTCATATCACGGTACACAAGAAAAAGAACTGTTACTACAGAGATAACGATAGCAGATCCGAAAACGCAATGAAACATTTTTACTATAATTTGGTCTTCTTCTATTCCTTTTGCAGCATCTAAAATGAATTGAAACAATTTTTGATAAGTTGTATTTTTGCAAAACAAAACACAAAAGCAAAACAAACGCATATAAAGTAAGCTGTAAAAAAGAGTATCTTGATTTTATATATGGAAAGATATTGATAGAATAATGAAGCAGAAACACAAAGAAAACAGCCGAAAATTGTTACATAGATTTTATTAACTGACGCCTTACATCTTCAAAGAGATACTTAAAATTTACCAGAGGCTCGGCTCCCAGGAGTCTGTATAGCTCACTTGAATCTACCACTGTTATAACGAAACCAAAATGAAGACCATAAAGTATCTGCACAATTTTCTGCCATATGATGAACAAGCTTCCAAATACATTTTGTACTTAATAAATAACCATATGGTAATTATGTATAATGACATCATCCTGATATAACTGAAAGTGATAACAACATCATTATGCGCGTATGCGGAGAGTAAATTCGCAGTGACGTGACTTCGGTATTTAGTTATTTGTTACCACTGGGTCGATGCCACTGCTGGTGGACTGTTAGTCCCCGAGGGTATTCACCAGCCCAGTAGTCAGTACTTCGGTGCTGACCCGAAAGCCGATTATTTTTGAAACCTTCCAATATCTAAAATTTTGTAAATTGTAATGAAAACTAAGGAGTATCTCCCTCATGCAAAGCTCTGTCCTTAGCTGATTTTGGCTTTAAATTTAGATCACTTTGGTTATTTGTTCTCTATCAGTTTTTAAACATCTTTGAGTTTATGGTCTTCCAAACGTTTAGATTTTATCTGCACTGAAGAGACATAGATTGTCGAGGTGCGCGTATGCGGAGAGTAAATTCGCAGCGACGTGACTTCGGTATTTAGTTATTTGTTACCACTGGGTCGATGCCACTGCTGGTGGACTGTTAGTCCCCGAGGGTATTCACCAGCCCAGTAGTCAGTACTTCGGTGCTGACCCGAAAGCCGATTATTTTTGAAACCTTCCAATATCTAAAATTTTGTAAATTGTAATGAAAACTAAGGAGTATCTCCCTCATGCAAAGCTCTGTCCTTAGCTGATTTTGGCTTTAAATTTAGATCACTTTGGTTATTTGTTCTCTATCAGTTTTTAAACATCTTTGAGTTTATGGTCTTCCAAACGTTTAGATTTTATCTGCACTGAGGAGACATAGATTGTCGAGGTGCGCGTATGCGGAGAGTAAATTCGCAGTGACGTGACTTCGGTATTTAGTTATCCACTATAACTTAGATGATGACAACCAAGCATAATTTTGTCCTTAAGTGATTTTGGCTTTACATTTAGATCATATTTGGTATTTGTTCTCTATCAGTTTTTAACACATTTGATTTTATGGTCTTCCAAACGTTTAGATTTTATCTGCACTGAAGAGACATAAGTTGTCGAAATGCGCATACGCAGAAAATAAATTCCCACTAACTTTGGTATTTAGTTCTTAGTTACCACTAGGTCAATGCCTCTGCTGGTGGACTGTTATTCCCCGAGGGTATTCACCAGCCCAGTAGTCAGTACTTCGGTGCTGACCCGAAAGCCGATTTTATTTCGAACCTTGCAATATCTAATTTTTTGTAATTTTTTTTGAAAGCTAAGGAGTATCTCCCTCATGCAAAGCTCTGTCCTAAGCTGATTTTGGCTTTACATTTAGATCATATTGGTTATTTTTTCTCTATCAGTTTTTAACACATTTGATTTTATGGTCTTCCAAATGTTTAGATTTTATCTGCACTGAAGAGACATAAGTTGTCGAAATGCGCATATGCAGAAAATAAATTCACAGTAACTTCGGTATTTAGTTCTTTGTTACCACTGGGTCGATGCCTCTGCTGTTGGACTGTTAGTCCCCGAGGGTATTCACCAGCCCAGTAGTCAGTACTTCGGTGCTGACCCGAAAGCCGATTTTATTTCGAACCTTGCAACATCTAATTTTTTGTAAATTTTGCTGAAAACTAAGGAGTATCTCCCTCATGCAAAGCTCTGTCCTTAGCTGATTTTGGCTTTACATTTATCATATTGGGTATTTGTTCTCTATCAGTTTTTAACAGTTTTTTTTTTATTTTATGGTCTTCCAAACGTTTAGATTTTATCTGCACTGAAGAGATATAAGTTGTCGAAATGCGCATATGCAGAAAATAAATTCACAGTAACTTCGGTATTTAGGTCTTTAAGATATTGCATATCAGTTAAAAATTCTGATATTTCATTGGATAAATACTGATTACCTTAGATGTAGAATTCTTGATTATGGAAACCGCTGGTCCTATTCTCTGATATTGACTGTCAATATCGGCTCGAAATCGGACCGCCGGATTTGAATTGACTTCTTATTTGTGAGAGGCATTGAAATTTTAGCGCAAATCTGCAAATGATGACATTAAATTTCAATGTTAATGATCAAGTACGGTACCATTATGACACAAATGTTTATAGATAAACAATTTGAAGTTAATTCAATGGAAGACAATTTTATAAATGCGAGCCTTTGTTTGCAAATTTTCCTTTGTTAAGTTAATTTAACATTTAGCTGCAAAAGAAGACACTTTTGACATTAAAGTAACTGTGGATGACAAATGTTTCCGTTTTTCTTGTGTTACATATTTTATTGTTTGCTTACAATTATTGTTGGATAAAATTTTAGCTACTTTTTGTTGTATAATAAAGATTAATATTTCTTCAATGCAATAAACACAAAAGTAAACTAAAAATATGTGAGCACAGCTCACAAAATAGGTACCCCCCCCTCCTCAAACAATCAAAATTTAAATAGATGGTGCACAATGGCAATGTGTACTCAACATTCTGTGAAAGTTTCATTTAATTCCACCGAGTGATCTAGGAGGAGTTGTTGCCACAAAGTGTGTTCCCTACGGCGGATGGAATAATGGACGAACGGACGGCCGTCGAGCGAACGAATGAACTAACGAACGGAAGAACGGACACCTTGATCACTGTATACGACCCTCTAAAGCGGGGGGTATAATGAATTTAGACAATATCACAAAAAAATGAACTGTCCTCGGCTTGTGACATGGACCAAGAAAATGATCAGTTTTCCTGGTCCATATTACAACCCATTGGCAGTCAAAATTTTGTGATACTGCCCTTAATATAACTTACTATTTCTTAAAGATAACTGGGATTTTGATGACAACAGTATCTTTCCAATATAAATAAGCTTGATGACAACAGCATAATTCCAATTTTTACTCGTAAAGTGACAACAGCACAATTCCAATATTTACTAGGATATTTCCCAACAACATTATTCCAATATATATGTAACTGGAATTTAGACAACAGTATCATTGAAAGATAACTGGAATAGCGACGACAGCATCATTTAAGTAAACATAACTAAATTTACTGTTCATTTTTGCAACTTTGGTATTTTTGTATTTAGGATAGTGAAAACAATATAATAGCAAGATAAATAAGAATAGTGACAACAGCCAGTCTTTACCATATACATTTTAAATTTTGAAGGACATTCGGTTAGACAGCGTTTCCGCCTGTCAGACCTACAAAATATAATCAGACCAAAAGTTTGCACATTTTTTTATTATAAGTGGTTACCGGAAAATCATTATATTTATTTATTCGGTTTGTCAAATCGTTTAACTTGTCTGTTTTGTCCATCCGACCTACGAATTTCGATAATTTTCAAAAACATCATTTCAATATAACTAGGGTGGTAACTTCACTTGAATGGTGATAATAGCATAATTCTATCAGTTTTTAAACATCTTTGAGTTTATGGTCTTCCAAACGTTTAGATTTTATCTGCACTGAAGAGACATAATTTGTCTAAATGCGCATATGCAGAAATTGAATTCACAGTAAATTCGGTATTGAGTTATTTCCAATAGAATTGAAATCATTGAAAGTAGCATCACCTCGAGATAATTAGGATAGTGTCCATAGCATCATTCCAATATAACTGGGATAGACAACAGTTTAATTGGTATTTAAGGATGTTCGCTGGTCAATTTAAAAATAACAAGGATTTCAATTAAATGTGATTTTTTGTTAGAAAATCAACAAAGAAATAATTTAAGCCAAAAAAATCAATAGGTTACCGGTGCAATTTTTGAGATTCAAGTGTTTCAAAAAATGGCGGGAAACCGAACTCCTCTGCATTTTTCATAGGATTAACATGAGCAATGTTTATCCCATTATGAATGTGACAAAATAACACCAACTGAATAAAATTTTGTCAGAATGGTCAGAAAGACGTATAAAATGAAATTATGGAAAAAAAATTAGGGGTCATTGGACAAAAAATTCTTAAGCTTTTAAATGGATAAAACCAGAGAAGTACGAAAATCTGACAGAAATACATAAACATGACCAGCGAACATCCTTAATTTGAATTATTGACCTCAGCATCATGCGCATATGCAGCAAAAAAATCCACAGTAACTTCGATGCTTTATTATTTGTTATTCAAGATAAATTGAACAGTGAAAACAACTGCAACATTCCAATAAAATTGGGTTGGTATAATAGATTGTGACAATGTTTTTATGACGCAAATATGAAAAGACAATTTTGATTTGATTCAAAGTTTGCTATCAGATTGACATGCATTGACTAAGTCTTGACTCTTGAAAGTGGCTGTGAGGCGGGAACCAAGTTTGGAGCAAAAAAATCCTAACCCTTCGGAAGCATACACCATCAATAATTGATTGGAATCACACTTTCGATGTTATTGTTTTGTGGTGTTCTTCATTTTTGAATTGTTCTAACCTTCTTGTGTTGTCTCCATGAAAACTGCCATGTAATAATCTATATCTACTGCATACTTGGTATAGATATATTATGTTTTGCATGTGTAATATAGCCAGAAGTTAACAGGTCATCAAACATTCCTAGGCTGATATGGCCGAAAAAGTCTGCGTCGTTCTGTTTGGGTATTGCGATACCTGCTATCTCGGAAGAATGTAATGAATAGAGAATGATACATGCATTATCTGTACCTGTATCAAATGCCGTATAAAACCGAGAACCATTATATATTTTATCATGTTTTTCATCAACTTATTATATTTTTATGTGTAGCGATGTGATATGCTCCTGTATAACTTTGCTTGTAGAGCTTACCACAATAAGTATACAGTCTTTATATACATTTTATTTGTAAAAAATATTGTTGAGGTAATGTCTTGATGGAGTTGTTTTAAAGATACAAAATGACATCCGTTGTACCTGATATCACTCCCGGTTTTCATGGGAGTTCACACTATGAGTGCCTTAGTTCTTAATGTTATCTTTTTATTTCCGTGCATTGTAGCTGTCTCACGTCCTTGTTTTGTCTTTGTTTTTATCTGTTACCGTTTCTGCCATGTCTTTGGACTTCGAGTTTTGTAGTCATCGCTTCCCTTGTTCCTTCGGTATTCTACTGCCGTTGTTTTGTATGTTTTTTAATCACTTTGTTGAATGTATTAATCACAAAAGAAAATAATCTCATATTGAAACATGCTTATTTTGTGTTTAGGGCTTAATCACAAGAAAATAATTGTAAAATGTTCAAAAATCGGCAATGCTGAATGGACCAAATAATAAGAATAAAACTTTATGAATTCTACAGTTTATTGGAATATTGCATGCGATGCAGACTTGCTGAGCACTTTGTTGAAAGGGGACCAACTAAGGACAATTGTGACCAAGTTTAGTTCCAATCAGCCAAGAAATTTCAGAGGAGAAGATCTTAAAATGTGTTTCCCAATAGGGTCTACTCTTAAACTAATTTGCGGACTTGTGGACACATTTTTAAAAGGGAACCTCCTATGGACTATTGTTTGGTTTTGTTCCAATTAGCTTTACTATTTCAGAGTAGAAGATCCATAGGGTCCAATGTTAAGCTATGTTCTCCTCTGGTGGCTATCTTAGATGGGATGCTGACTTGCCGAACAATTTTTTGAAAGGGCCAAGTATTATGACCAAGTCTAGTTTCAATTTGCCAATTAGTGTCAGAGGGGAAAATCTTTAATCAAATTTCCGGTAAGGGTCTAATATTAAACAATGTTAGCCGCTGGAGGCCATCTTGGATATGACCCGGCATTTCAGGACACTTTTTGAATGTGGTCAGCTTAGGGCTTCTGTGGCCAAATTTGGTTCCAATTTGCCAAGTAGTTTCAGAGGGGACGATCTTTATATGCATTTCCCCTTAGGCTCGGATGTTGAACTGTGTTCCCCGTTGGCGTTCATCTTGGAAGCTATACGGACATGCCGGGTACCTTTACAAAAGGGGCCATCTACGGATAATTGTTACCAATAGAAAAAGAAGGGAAACGGGGAATATGTGAAAGAGACAACGACCCAAAGGTGAGTAATAACAACTCAAAGCCACCAGTTTGGTTCCAATTGGCATAGTAATTTCAGAGAAGATCTTTCAACACATTTCTACATTTAGTTTCAATATTAAATGATGTCCCCCTTCTGGCGACTAACTTGACTGACGTGCTGACTTACCGGACACATTTTTAAAGGGGACAACAAAGGACTATTGTGACCAAGTTTCGATCAAATTGGCATAGAGGTTTCAGAGAGGATGTTTGAATGAAAAATTTATGACGGAAGACGGACGGCAGGCGATAGCAAAAGCTCACCCTGGCTAAAGCCGGGTGAGCTTAAAATGCGTTCATTAACCATTTCCTATTTAGGCCTATACTGATTTACTAGAAAAATAACCGGTTACTTCGAATTAAGTTTCAGCATTTCAATACTTTTCAACATGCCGGACTTCACGGATGCCGCTGGCGTCTACTGATTTTTTGAAGCGGATCTCATCAGAGGTGTTCTGATGTAAGACGTAATGTTCTAAATAAGAGTGCAATGCAGGTTTTGCGATACAAATTTCGCCATGTGATACAGATTATGCGATACGGGGTAAAAGTCAATGAAATAAAAGGGACAACAGGAAACACCTACAATGGCTGAAAATTATACAGACATGCCACAATCTGCTAGGGAACTACACAGTAAAAACATAAATAAGACAAACGTAAACAAAGATAGGAACTCGGGACAGTCGGACTTGGTACCGGCGCTAGCAAAAGCAAAATACCATGATGGTATAGGATAGACTTCATGTTCTTTACTAAAATATGACAAACAGATTTGAGCAGAGCATTTCCATATAAGCCCTGTCATCATCCCTCTATCAATAGTAGCACATCGACAAACGTATGGGAGTAATGGGATGATAACAGAGCTGATATTGAAAAAGCCATGTATTAATCTATAATTATTCTTCCTGTGATCAGTCTTTAATATGTAGTTTTAAATTCAACCTTTATTAAGTCAAATTTTGCCAACATGAAAACGTCTCCATATATATATATATATACATTTTCGATACCTTATATACAGTTAACTTTTGTTCTCCAATTGAGTGAAACATCCCATCGAATGCCATCGATGATAATATGAATACACGCCTAATGATATAAAAGAAAATTGAAAGAAAAAAATGAAAGCGCTACGCTGGGCGTAGCCTTATACGACCTGAGCATGTCGACCACTGAAATTTGAACATGTATAATTGAAGTAAATATGGACACAGTAAAACGCTTGACACAGTAATAAGTTAGACATGATAAGGAGCTTGACACAGTTATAAGTTGGACATAAACTAGGCCTGTGGAACATTAAAATTAGCCCTTTTCATCACTGAAATGTCGAAAACGGTAAGATTTATACAAAATCTGTTGACATGCTATCGACAAAATTACAAGAGGAACCCAAAGAGAGAAAATCAAATGGAAATCCGATGAAAAATTACATTAATAAAGAGTTTCCATATTTTTTAACATTTCTATTTTGCGGATTTGAGGAATACAAAGTAAAAGGACATTAAATTCTGATAAAAAATGAGGATTTTTCATGAAAGTAACTCCAAATTTGTTGCTAAATACTCAAAGCTTACAACAAAAGGAATAAAAAAAAATACTATCGAAATCCAATAATAAATAAAGATTTTACACTTTTTGAAGTTGTCAAAAATTGTAATTTTGGCCCACATGACCCCTTATATCTCAGTAATGGTAGGAAAAACAACAAAGCTGTTGACATTTTACTGAAAGCTAAGTTCTATTTGTTTTAATGCAATCGTGAATAGAAATTTATGATATTTTTCAGTCTCAATTCAAGACCATCACGTCGTTTAAAAGTCAAAAAAAATTTAAAAGACTCCGGCTCTTGACCACTCTATTCGGTTTTACCCCCATTGAAAAGCTTGGTTTAAGCAGAACATTTAGTTTGAACAAGTTTTTTTTTTTCTTTAAGTACACCCTTTCAAAAATCTCACTTTACTACTGATTTTAATGGAAGTTCATACTGCAAATGCGTTACTTTTGTATTTTTACTCCCTGAAACACTAAGGCTTATTCTGTGTTTTCAATTCGGTGGATGAACTTGGCACTAAATTTGTTCCCGAGGGTTGTCACTTTCCCAGTAGTCAGATTTGTCTGCCATAAAAATTTTACCTTTCATTCCATAGACATTTACTTTTAAAAAATAAGCTCTTTCAGAACCTGAGGCTTCATTTCGTGTATTGCTCCCGATTGATGTCAATTGTACTGGATTTGGCCTCCTATTTCGATGTTTTTGATAATGAATATATTTACTTGTTTCTGACTTTTTTTGGATTATGGCGTTCCATATGCTTTGATTGAAACACGTGTACAGCATTACAAATTTACTATTTAATATGCAACTTAGATATTTCTTTGTAATTTGTTTATGTCTAGTGTCTTTGTTTTTTTTCTGTTAAGGTTTAATTTGATGAACTCGAAAGATGTTACGTTTTCAAAAATCAGAGTTATCAAACAACGGCAGAAGAATATCGAAGGAACAAAGGAGTGAAATTTACAAAAATCGAAGTCAAAAGACATGGCCAAAACGGGAACACAGAAAACAATGACGTTAGACACAGAACACAATGACGTTAGATAGATACAAAGCACAGAAAAAGAAATTACAACATTCCAAACAAAGGTACTCACAGTGTGAACTCCAGTGAAACTGAGAGTGACATCTGGTGTTCCGAAAGGGTAAGCATGTCTCGCTCTGTTAACAGCACCCGTCACACTGTTAGTGAGCCAATCTGGGAAGATGTCAAAGTCGGTAGTCAAATCCGGGAAAACTTGAATCTAGCTGAAAATGTCCACTTTCATTTGAGATACTGACACGTCATATTATTCAAGCATGTTATGGTGACGGCCATAGAATTTCTTGAGGGATGAAATTAACATAGGCTGAACAAATCCCTGACTAGGCAGCCTTAGGGACATTGTTTTTGCTCTGTTCAAAAAATCACTGTACAAACTACACGCTCGACAGTAACGAATCAACTGTAAAATGTACACTCCATAGGCTGGAGAGGTAGGTATATTGCTGCTATCAAATTAGTATCAGAATTCCGATTATTTAGATTAAACTTATTACAGTAATATAGTTGATTGTAAAATATATGATTTATAGAAGTCGAATTCAGAGTAACAATAATGAATTTTTGATTGTTAGTCATTTCACTATGGCATACTGAGAAATAGTTAATTGAATTAAAGTGCTTCGTAAGAAAAAGGGTGGTCAAGATGCCAGAGCACGTAGCATACAGCCAATTTTACCTCTCCTTTTCTTACGAAGCACTTTAATTAAATTAATTACTGTGAAACATACTTTAACTAACTTAAAGACCGCTCAAATCATTTATTTAATATGCAAAAATTTAAAGGTAAAAAATAAATCCTGACGTCCTGCTATCAAAAAAGAATCTTCTACTCATTTTTTCATCAGTTTATAAAGGATATATGCATAAAATAGTTAATAAATGTGTATTTGTACTACATGCGGTAAAGGTTTTTTTTTAAATTGATCTTGTGTCAGATATTTGTTTACTTTTATTGTATAAATACCAATTAGATTGTATATTTAAAATTATCCGAGTTATCGATTTGCTGTCACTTTAGATATACTTTTTTACCTCTGTTCATCAAGTGCTTATTGAAGCCACATGGTTATATCAATGTCGTTTGATCACCTTGGACCGGGAAATTTTCCTACATAAAACTTGTCATAAACTTCAAAAGGAAATATAACAGAAGTTTAAAGTTTAGCATAATTCATATGAACGAATAGGCATAAAATTAATAAGTAGGAAGTAGTTAATTCGCTGGAAAAAAATTCGGGGTAAGTAAATAATATTATTTAACTTATCAGTTAAAGTGTTTCGAATCGAGAGAAAAAACAAAGGAAAGACAAAAGAGAGATGGATTAGTCCAAGGCATTTACAAGATTTAAAGTGTCTTGAATAACAAAAGAAATTCTCATATCAGGAAAGTAAGACTAAAAAAGCATAATACGTCGCAGGAGGTCTCGGTATGCACAAGTGAAACAACTCATCTTCTAAATTTCTTTATTGTCACCTTTTTCCATGATTGAAATTACCTTCTAATCCTTTTTCGTTTATACAAATAGTTCTCTCAGGTTCAAAAAGTTGAATAATTTTCTTCTTGCCGACGTAACAAATTAGATCAAAAGTATGATGGACACATTCCTTTGACACGTGCTGGAATTTCAGGTATATTTCCACTGTGTAGAAAGTGTTATTTTCAGTTGCAGAAATGTCGAGTCTATTACTGATATTCAGGTTCTGAAAAGTGCAAATGTGAAAAATTATCAAACTTGCCTTTATGCAACGAGATGCACTGAAAAAAGTGTAAAATGTACATTTTCATTTCAACAATCCACTTTAAATTTGCAAATATATAGATAGTATATACGTGAAGTGTCGTCAAATATGAGAATATTTTATGTGGCTTAAAAAGAGAGGCTTTACTTAAAATATGATTAGTAGTATAATCATTCATCTACTATATCACTATCATATTAAAATTCCTACTTAATATCAATTTGTTGAATGAAAGGGTCTTCAACTATTAACGATTTACAAGATTTCCAAACGATCCTGTGTTAAACTACCGTATCTCGGGTTATTTTTGAGTCAGCTTTTGTTAAAAAATTTATCGTAAAACAAGGCAGGGAAATATTCGACATGCTCGCTGTGTTGATAATTCGTGCAATACTGTTTTATCCACTTCATATGAATTGGCAGTGAAATTCATACGGAGGATTTTGCACTAAATTGTCAACCGCGAACATAATGAAATTAAACACATGCAGAAATATCCCGACATACGGTATATTCATAGGGCACAGGGTGGTTATTTTTCAAAGGTTTCGTGTGTTTGATTACACCTTGCTGTTACCATGGTTAGTTAACATCAACTTGATAAATGAAGCGCTTATTTCAACACTACTCCATAAAGTGCAATTTCAAACTATTTTGGATTTAATGATCAGTACAATAAATGTCTGTAGGTTGACGATCATGTTACAATACCTAGTTACTACAAATTTGATAGATAAAATGTTTTTCACGAATTAGCCATTGACAACGTATACTCATAGAGTCAAACAAAGATCTGCAGTGGTGACAACCTCGGATTTATGATTGGTACTAAAATCATACATTTTTCAATATAACCATCATTTTACCATGCCGAGTAAATACTAACTTGTTATATAGAACGGTTTTCAAGAATTAACAACATTTTCTCATAGGGTCCTACGATTAAGTATGTTTTCCAGCGAAGTCTATCATGGATGAGATACGAACCTGTTTGACATGAAGAAATTGTAGTTCTTTTTCAGCTTAACACTTATACTATTCAAACTTCATATGCAATGAAGGGTTATGGAATAAATACGCATGAGACAAAGTCGCTACAAATACATGGTAAAACAAAGCACTGGAACAACGCTTTTATTGTTGTTCTTCATCTTGACGTCACAATGAGGCCTTCAACAGTAAGCTTTGCTCATACCTCAAAGTAAGTTCAAGACGGCCCCTAGCACCTGTCTGAGCGGAATTCATTGTTACATGTCGAGCAACGCTACATCCATAACTTTATACTCATGGGTGTGGGATCGTCAACAAACATTAAATTGACTGGCAAGGTTTTTTACAATCGCTGTCATCCGTTGTCCGACAAAAAAACCAACAGAAGGCAACTTAAGCAACCACATGGCACTCATCGAGTCAAAAATAAGAAAACTTGGCATTATTAAATCATTAGATGTGGGCACAATAAACGGGTGGCAAGAATAACAATTTGACATAACAAAAAATCTGTATCTCAATACTTTTGGAAATATAACTAAAAACAAAATATGACTGACGCAATTGATGGCAATAGCTCATGTGATCATTTAGGTCTGTTGAGCTTGAAACTTATACATCTTTAACCGTCTTAAGCCGTCTTACACTAACTATGAGGTATGTGCAAAGCTCATTGTTGAAGACCTCATGGTGACTTCAAGATGAAATAAAAAAAGCCTTGTGTCCAATGCTTGGTTTGATCATGTGTTTGTTGAGACTCTGTCTTGTATGCATTTACTCCTTATCCTTTATAATGTCAATTTGTACAAGGAAGGCTTCTTTACAGAATTAACAACAGTGTATTCTATATCAAGTAACCCATTATACGTTTTGAAAATAAGGCATTTTTAGTACATTATATATGAAAAAGAAAGGGAATGGGGGCAAATGTCAAGGAGACAACATCCCATATCAGGTTAAAACGACCCCCCAAAAAAGCATCCAGGGGTCACCACACGGTCTTCAACACAGTGAGGAACCTCACACCATACAGCAAGCCCAAAATGGCCCCAAAAAGGTAAAAAATGAATAAATCAATGGAAACAAACCACATCCAATAACCCAAATATATCAAGAAACTAAAATTTTATAAGAAGACAAGGACAAGCCAATGACCAACATATTCCTGACCTGGGACAGGCGCAAAAATTGCGGTGGGGTTAAACTCGTCTTATTTATTAGAGAACAGTTTACATAATTACTTTTTATATTTCACAAGGGAATGACAGAGATTTATAATCATGCGACATAATGATTTGTGGTGTCATATTTGTGGTGTCATATTGTATTTAGTTATTTGTTACCACTGGGTCGATGCCACTGCTGGTGGACTGTTAGTCCCCGAGGGTATTCACCAGCCCAGTAGTCAGTACTTCGGTGCTGACCCGAAAGCCGATACTATTTCAAACCTTGCAATATCTAAATTTTTGTAAGTTTTGTTGAAACTAAGGAGTATCTCCCTCGTGCAAAGCTCTGTCCTTAGCTGATTTTGGCTTTACATTTAGATCATATTGGTTATTTGTTCTCTATCAGTTTTTGAACATCTTTGAGTAAATGGTCTTCCAAAATTTTAGATTTTATCTGCACTGAAGAGACATAAGTTGTCGAAATGCGCATATGCAGAAAATAAATTCACAGTAACTTCGGTATTTAGTTATTGAACTATCCCTTTTTTTGTTTTTATTTGAGTTACGCTGTTAGTTTTTTTTTTTTTTTTTTTTTTGTTTAATTTGCTCTGTTTGTTTGTTTTGTGGGTGTGTTGTGTTTGGTCTTCCGTCTAATGGTGTTCTTGCTGGATTTATGTTATATTGTGCTTTGTTCATTTGGTATTCTACTGCCTTTGATTGCATATAGAATCCTCAACCGCATCGTGTGAGAAACTACATTTCTACACTAACTGAATTACATTCAATCACTTGCCGAGAACAGAACAACATTCTCTCGAGAGAGAGGAGAAACATATTTCGACCAATGATCAGGAAACGTGAAAAAAGACAGACAAAAGAGAAAAACTATTTCCTTTTTTATTAAATTATGATGGTTTTTGCAATTGAACTTTTGAACGTATATCAGGTAAGTATATTCACTTACGCTTTAGGCCTAATACAATGTAACAAACTTCCAACCTATTTATTCTAGATACTATGCAAAATAAAGATGTTAGAATTTTTTCATTTGACCTTCGCTGCGTTTTGTTTACTTCTGCTATCGTTGAATGGTTGAAACAAACATTTGCCCTCCCACGATAAAAATATATTTTATTTTCACACCTGAGTACTTAAAACTAAGGAGTATCCCCCTCTTGCACATATCTGCCATTAGACTTTTCTGTTTAGATCCTATTGTTATGTTCTCTATCAGTTTCTGCACATATTTCTATTTATGGATTTCAAAATGTTTTGATTTGATCTGCACTGAAAAGACATAAATTGCCGAAATGGCTATATGCGGAAAGTAAATTCACAGTAACGTCGGTATATTGTTGTTTAAAAAACGAAATTAACAAGTAAAAGAACTTATTATCCATTTTGTTATGTATATTAACACTTACCCCGTATGTAGCAGAGCATTTCGGTACGGGATACACTTTATCAAATCTGACTGAAAACATTAAGCCCTTTTTATTGTAGTCGAAATTATGGTCCCTTGCTTTTGGATGATCTGTGAAGCAGCAGAAGAAAAACAAAACAAACTTGTTATAGAGTTTTTATAACAAAATACAAAACAAACAAAAAATAAATTAATAAAATGAAATGTCAATTCTTCATAAAAGAATTGTCTGTCACAAGTTTGCATCATTATAATACGCTTGGGTTTGATAAATTGTCTTTTTTCTGGTCAAAAATATTTGCTTAGCGGTTGCTTAGGACTTTTTTCCAAAAATAAGTTTAATACTAAGGACATGATAATTACTTCCGGTCGTGATGTAATTTACTTCATCTTTACAACATGACAAAACATTTGGATATGGTTGCTTGGGAATTTCAAGGCAAATAAACGTTTATCTGAAGGACTTTTAAATTTAAACCTATTTTGTCGACCATTTTTGAGATGTTAGAAAAAACCTAAAAACTTGACCTCGAAAACCCGATGACATTGATGAAATTCATATTTTATCTCGTACATTTGATCAGCTACCCCTCAACGTTTAAGAGGTTTACCATAAAGGACCCAATATTTGCTTTGACCTTGACCAGAGACTGTAATGACATTTAACCTGGGGCTCAAACGGAAGGTCTGTTTTTACTTGTTTCTTTGATATATACTTTAACACTACTATCTGTAAAGGTTTAAAAAACACTTTCTGAAACACGTCAAGAGCAATAACTCTCCGAGGAAAAGAATTGTGGGCCTCAACGTTATCATGGTTGTGCACACTTTGCAATTATACTTCATCAGCTACTTATTCTAGTTTCCGATCTTAAATGATAACGAGGTTCAGGGTCAGAGGTAAAGATTAAAATTGTCCTTTGACTTTAAGTCCCTTTTGAAGGTTTTGCCATCATCATTGGAGCAATTCCAGATGTGCAATACTAATCGTTTAGGAGTTTTAATGATTGACAGGAACTCAAAATATTTCAGGGACAATAACCTCAAAAATATCATAAAGCACGGTCTTTCTCCAAAATGTAACGAAGTTTTTTTAATGATTTGCGATTATACTTTATGAAGTATCTTTTACGGTTTACGAGGTTTTACGATAACAAAGTTTTTTAGTTCCGGGGCAGATAACTCTATTTCTAAAAAAATTAAGTCGCCTTCAAAGAGTCAGTGTCTTCGACAGGCCACTAAGCCGATTAATAATCTTAAGTTTAGAATTGATATGTATGGGCATTTTTTCGCTGTGGGCGACAGAAAAAAAGTGTAGAGTGTGTTGTTTCTAATGCAGAATGGACATGTTTTCCTACAAAAGTCAGGTGTAACCCTTAAAAGTAATGAATGTAAAAACTATTTGTCACAGAAGCAAAGCTGAAAAAGATGGATAAGAAAGTACCTCTAGACTCAAAATTAAAGAGAATTGATATGTTCGTGATTGAAGAAAAAGAATTGAAGACAGAAAATACATCCATGGAAGTATTTATTGGAAAATCTGAAATCTTTCCTTTCAAAATATTTTATTTTTTGCACTTCATACTATGCTTCTACATTATAAACTAAAATCAAGAATCAGATGTATCATTCAAAAAGCCTTAGCCGATTTAAAAAAGATGTTTATATTAGGTTATAAATAAAATATGCTACGATGAGTGTTTAGTATGCTTGATTTTCTTAATGATAATTTATATCACAATTGGAGGTGATATTTATCAACATCAAGTCATTATACAAATGTGTACAAATTGTGCTCCACTACTCGTAGACTACTCGTAGACTTGTTTTTGTATTCCTCAGAGACTGAACTTCTTCAGGGACTCAACAGATAATAAAATAAAAGATGCTTGACTCTTCAATCTCACTAATAGATACATTGATGATTTTCGTTCTATTAATAGCCCATCTTTTGCTAAATTGATCCCATTAATATATCCTCCAGATCTAGAGATAAAGAAACCACTAGATCTTCATCTTTTTGGAATTACATCACGAATTTGACGAAATGGTCATCTCAGTACTAAAATTTACGACAGAAGGGACGATTTCACTTTCAAACTTATTCCAAATTCTTCTACGTACGGAATGTATGTTTAACAGTTAATTGTGAACGCAAGAGATAGCTCTAATTACACAGACTTTCTCATTAGGCATATCTTGTTGACCGCCTTAATAATCAAGGCTGCAAAACAATTTAGTTTCGTTCGATCATTTAAAAACATTTTAATAGATAATATTCTCTTACGGAAAAACTCTGATTCAAGATTCTTTACTTTACGTTTTTACTTAATAATGTGATGATCATGTCTTTTAATTGTCCACAACCTTTTAATAACAGTTTTTGTTGAGTTGCTACCGGACACTATCACAATGGAATTGGAGGTTTTGCAGGCTATTAAACCGATTTAACCCATCATTTTTTTAATTCCTTGTACCAAGTCATAACTATTTGGAACGACAATTTTTCCATTGATTTTCCAACTGCTTTGTCTCTTTGGGTCTTAGACCTTGGCTCTCTACAATTCTGTATAGTTATTTTGTTATTATCCCGATTAAAATAAATTTGAGTTGAAATCTCATTCAACATCTTCCAAAGGTCACAATAGGGTCTGAAAGTCTCGTCATGTGACGCCGAGAAATCACGATAAAATTGCTATTTGAAACCGTTACCCACCGCAATATGACGTTGCAGGATTATGACGTCCAAATGTTTTGCTTGAAACGTCATTTTTTTTTTGTTAAAAATGAAACTTCCGGGTACAAATCATGTACCCGGAAGTTCCAAAATTGAACGAGACTTACAGACCCTATATGTTGTTTTTAATTGTGTTTTTGTTAATCTCAAACATAAGAATCATTAAGTGCCCCCTCCCTCATACACCAAAAAATACTGTAAGGACACATAATTTTGAGCTAAATCTGCACTTTCAAAGTCAAACAAGTCAAAATTGTTGAAATCACCTTCACCAGTTGTGATAAACATTTGTCAAACAATTGTTCTTAATCATATTGTACTTAGTTTATCTTTTTTTTCAAATCGCTTTATTTGACCTTAAATCAGGTCAGGTCCAATGAAGACTACGACAGCATACAACGCACTTGATGCTTTCAAGTCGGTTTGAATACGACTACTCCAGAGCAAAATCTGAAGAGTTTATGTGTATTGGAAAACCATTCACATAAACCCAATAAGTTGACCTCAAGGTCAAAGGTGAATGTCATATGAAAGTAAAATGTTACTGAATATTCAAAGTTGTAAACATACCCTATTTGCCAAATATCTATAAAATATGTCTAAAGATTAGCAAGTTCTTACGTAGCAACAAAAAGTACTACTGTTACAGTAATGACCGTTGACTCTAAAATGAAGTATGTTTTGACAATGTCAGATATTGACAACAGCCATTTTCTGAAAGAACAACAATTACACTTCAATTAAACTAATTAAAAGTCAAATGAGCTTTTATGTGAGTTGATTTTTGAAATTCATCTACTATAGTGCTGTGAAATCTTGCCTGGTGTTTTATGAAATTTGTGCCATTCTCTTATTTAGATTCTAATCTAGACGTTTTGTATCCTTTTTCTAATTTGATTGGTTCATTTATTATGGAAAAAACAAGTACAATTAATGTATTAACTTATAAATTTTGTGATTTCAGTGATATGGTATAAGCATACCCATATTCCACAGGATATAATTTTCCTCAATAGCGTTTGGCGAATATATATTTTACAGTAAAAGTGTGTCATTTGGAATTATACATAATTACTGGAAATTTAAATAAATATGTATAATTACTAGCACGTTTAGAAATTATATGTTATTACTTAATTTTTCAGGAATTATACATAATTACTGAAATATTGAGCAGAAATTATGTATAATAACTTAAATGTTATAAAAAGGAATATTTAATTTTAATGTTTAATTTGACATATTTAAATGGTATAAAATGGCAATTACATTTATTTACATCAAATGAAAATATAAAACACTGTATTTCATGGGATCGTCCAGTTTCTCCATTTGGATACCATTTGTTTCACAAAAAAATCCCTGTCTTGTGAATCAGCTATTACGGCTTGTCTAAAAAGGGTTACTTGCCCAGCAAACACACAACGTAAATACAACGTTATCCTAACGTTATATATATGTTATGCCTTAAGATAACGTTATACTAACATCAAATTAACGTTAGAAAAGGATGTTAAAAATATAACTTTTAATTAACGTTGTGGTCTTTTGTTATATTGATGTTTTCAGAACGTCGATGAAAAAACATCCTAAATATTATGTTAGAATGGTGTTAGATTAACATAAAAATTTCTATTGTTATCATGTTACTATAAAGTAACATAAAACTGTTACGTTACCATAAAGTTAGAATAACATTTAAAAAATGTTATTGGTAAACAACCAACCAACGTAAAACTGTAACGTTATACTAACGTTATTGCAACCTAAGCACATATGTTCTCTATTTGTCATATGGTAACGTTAAATTGTAACATTATATTAACGTGAAAATGACATTTCATTAAATGTTACTGACTAACAAAAAAGTAACATGATTTTTTTATATAATAATAACGTTTGAGTAACATTAGCAAAAACGTTATTGACAACTTTGACGCAACTATCAAGTAATGTAAAAATTAAGGTTAAATTAACGTAAAAATTACGTTACAAAATGTGTTATTTGGTAACCAATAAGTAACATTTAATTATTCGGTTATAATAATGTTAGAGTAACATCAACATAAATGTTAGTGAATAGTGTCATGAAACTTCCAAGACACTAAAAAATGCATAACATTAGGAAAACGTTATATTAACGTAAAACTTTACTATAAAATGTTATTGGATAACCAAATATGAACATTTAATTGATCGTTTATGATAACCTTAGAGTAACATATACATAAATGTAAATTATAACTATCATGCGACTATCAAGAAACTAAAAAGGATTATGTTAGAACTACGTTAAATTTACGTAAAAATTACATGAGAAAATGTTATAAGGTAAC